>CAXITT010000035.1:1978319-1986930 GCA_964033795.1 Lymnaea stagnalis
GATTGGGAAGATGATTGGGAAGATGATTGGGAAGATGATTGGGAAGATGATTGGGAAGATGATTGGGAAGATGAATGGGAAGATGAATGGGAAGATGAATGGGAAGATGAATGGGAAGATGATTGGGAAGATGATTGGGAATATGATTGGGAAGATGATTGGGAAGATGAAGAAATAACTTTTATTTTGTTGTGTTATTTTGCAATTTTATTTTGTGCAAGAAACACCTGCAAGAAACACCTGCAAGAAACACATGCAATAGTGTTTGAAATTTGATGTTTATTTTATAGACTGGGTGAAATGACATGTGTCCCGTGAAATGACATGTGTCCCGTGAAATGACATGTGTCCCGTGAAATGACATGTGTCCCGTGAAATGACATGTGTCCCGTGAAATGACACGTGTCCCGTGAAATGCCATGTGTCCCGTGAAATGACACGTGTCCCGTGAAATGACACGTGTTCCGTGAAATGACACGTGTTCCGTGAAATGACACGTGTCCCGTGAAATGCCATGTGTCCCGTGAAATGACATGTGTCCCGTGAAATGACATGTGTCCCGTGAAATGCCATGTGTCCCGTGAAATGACATGTGTCCCTTGAAATGGCATGTTTCCCGTGAAATGACACGTGTCCCGTGAAATGTCATGTGTCCCGTGAAATGACATGTGTCCCGTGAAATGACACGTGTCCCGTGAAATGCCATGTGTCCCTTGAAATGCCATGTGTCCCGTGAAATGACATGTGTCCCGTGAAATGACATGTGTCCTGTGAAATGACAGGTGTCCCGTGAAATGACATGTGCCCCGTGAAATGACATGTGTCCCGTGAAATGACACGTGTCCCGTGAAATGCCACGTGTCCCGTGAAATGCCATGTGTCCCGTGAAATGACATGTGTCCCGTGAAATGCCATGTGTCCCGTGAAATGACATGTGTCCCGTGAAATGCCATGTGTCCCGTGAAATGACACGTGTCCATCCAGCCCTTGTTTAGAGTCCCACACAATCACGTGGTTTTTATCTTGAGGCAAAGGCGGATCAGGGAGAGCCGACGAGGGTAACGTCTCCCCTCGAGGGTGTTTAAAAATCTATTTCAAAAGATTATTAGATAAGGCTTAATTGATGGATCTAGATACATGGGCGTAAGGAGGGGGGGGGGTTCAGGAGGCTGACGTTCTGTCCTAGGCGGCACTTTTGTCTTTATATGGAGGGGCGGAATCTTCGTTCAACTGTAGAGTTTTTTTGTTGCGGGAAAAGTGTGTGTGGGGGGGGTAGAGGGGGGGTAGAGGGGGGGCTAGGGGGGTGGGCAGCAAAGTTCTCTCTACCTAGTTACGACACTGTATTGAGGGGTGGTATTTTCAGTCAGTTGCTGGGTGTTATACCTAGTTACGACACTGTATTGAGGGGTGGTATTTTCAGTCAGTTGCAGGGTGTTATTTCAGGAAAAGGTAGGCTGGGGGGGGGTAGTAAAAATCGTGGTACGCTCCGGAGAGAACTTTAATGTCAAATCATAATTTAATATCTCCTTTTCTTTATAAAAATAAAATGTCAAAATCATTAAATTATTACGACATGAGAATGAATACATACGCTATATTATCCACTAACACTATATTATCCTCTAACACTATATTATCCTCTAACACTATACACTATGATATCCCCTAACACTACTTTATCCCCAAACACTATGTTATCCCTTAACTCTATACACTATATTTTCCCCAAACACAATATTAAGCAACTATTTTCTCCTGTTTTTTTTCTTTCTCATTAGCCGATGATGCCAAGAACAGACGAACACGAACCAACTTTACCTGCCACCAGATGGCGACACTGGAATCATCTTTCAGAGAATGCCACTACCCGGATGTCTTCTCCAGGGAGGCACTGGCAGTGAGGTTGCACCTGTCGGAGGCGAGGATACAGGTTCGGCTCGGTCGTTGCAAAAAAAACAACAACAAAAAAACTACCCTTTCCCCGAATATTTAACACTGGCAACACTCTCTCAGACTGTTTTCAAAGAAATATTCTTGAAAGTACAAGACTTTAAATTTGTCAATATAGCTAATAGCTCTTTACAAATATCTGCCTGACGCAAGAAGTTGATCTGCAATAAAGCTACAAGATTGCAAAAGAATTTAATATCGTATATTTTTTTTATTATGTAAACATCAAAGATGAAGACTATAGTTCACTTACTAGGGGACATATACGCTTTATAAACCAAAATATAATTTCATTATCCTCATATATGTATAATAACATGAGTTATATGAGGGGATTTGAAATAGAAGAACTCGGTATGTGGAAGCTTGAAACAGAAAGACGGGACTTTCAAAGAAGAACGTTTCGCCTAAGAGCCTTCCTCAGCAGACAGGACGAACGAAAAAAAAAAATGACAAGAAATAGAAAGTAGTTCAAAAACGTAAGTGGTCGCCATTACTGTTATTGCCGGAAGTTGGGTTTTTCAAAACCAAGATTACAGGAAGTGAAAGAATTTACGATAAAGGTTCTGCTTTTCTTGTCCCGTCTTTCTATTTTTAGCACACCTAGTTCTTTCACTTCCTTCGCTTAACTCGATCGCTGTCCTTCATTTATCATCCTTTGAGGGGGTAAAGCTATATCATATTGTTGTTGTTTTGTTGTTGTTTTTTTGGCTATCATTAATAAAATAATAAAAATATCTTTGAGCAGGTCTGGTTTCAGAATAGGCGGGCCAAATACCGAAAGCAGGAGCACACGAGAAAGGGCCCAGGCCGCCCGGCCCACAATTCCCAGCTCAAGTCGTGCAGTGGTCAGCCCATGACCCCAGAGGAGATCTGGACCAGGGAGAGGGCGAGGCTAGAGAGGCGAAGGAAAAGACTGGACAAAAAGTTGGCGAACGAATGAATCACTTTTCTATTGGTGCTGTGAGTAAGCCAGTCACAGCGGTCGACTTGACCTTTCAACCGAACGTGTGGTGTGAGGAGAAATCCAATCACAATTTGAACGTCATTGGTGTTTGTGATGAGTTAAACGCCAGTTCACCATTCCAGAATGAAGTTAACTTGAATGAACACGGGTTAAAAACATGTTTGGTGAATGTTTTTGAAATGATCCTGTATCAGAGCGGTTCTCAGCCTGTGGGTGGCGAAACCTTTGTGGGGGTGGGGATGGGGGGTGGGGTCAAACGACCCTTTCCCAGGGGTCGCCTAAGTCCATCGGAAAACACATATTATACTCTACAGTTATGAAATCCCGAAGAAAATTTGTTTCTGGATGGGGGTCACCACAACATGAGGAACTGCATGAAAGGGTCGCGGCATTAGGAAGGCTGAGAACCACAGGTTTTTATCACACAAATACTTTTAAAATAAAACACAAAGCAGGCTAGCTAACTAACAAGCTAGCAAACTAACTGAAAATCACGGCCCCCTCACACCCATACCCCCAACCCCCTCTCTTTCTCTCTCTGTCCCTCTCTCACACTCTCTCTCCCTCTTTCTCTCTCTCTCGATCTATTAAGCTATATTAGAGAACACCTTGACAATAATAGGTATGTCAAAGGGGCATAAACGCTGCGGAAAATTAAAAAAAAACAACAAATAAAATAAATATGACCAATTAATATTTGTTCAAACTCAATAATTTATGTAGGCAGCTTACCATTAAGTTTATCATTTTTAAGAAGTGTAACTAGCCGTACGTATTGTAATTTGTAATCATATTTTTTAATATATTTTTACAAAAGATGAGTGATAGATAGGATTACACTAACTAATTTAGCAGTTGTTTCCCTTACATTGGACAATTTTAAACTCCATTGCACACAATTATAAGATAAAACTATTAATTTAATTTTTTTTTTTTTTTTTAATACAAAGCAAACACAAAAAATGAGTAATTCACCTTTATTTTCAAAAAAATAAAAATATTCAGTTCACAACTTTTCTATCTGAACAAAAATTTTAAACTTTATTTTACATAATTATAAAATAAAATTATTAATTTAATTTTTTTTTTTTTTTTTAATACAAAGCAAACACAATAAATGAGTAATTCACCTTTATTTTCAAAAAAATAAAAATCTTCAGTTCACAACTTTTCTATCTGAACAATTATTGTTCGACAACTAGTGATCAAACCCTGAGATATTGTTTTTGGCGGTGAATGTGGGAATAGCCTACATGTTCTGAAGTCTTTAAAAAGAAATAAAATAAATTGAATAATTTTAAATGTGTTCTTGATTTTTGAATTTTTGGTTGTTGACCTACACACGTAGGGTAATACAAAAAAAATTAGGTTTGTAATAGACATGCAAATACAAATAAAGTGGCGAGTCCATTTTCCGAACGCAGATTAATCTTTAGCATCTCTCATACGAACAGTCTATATTGTATTACAATTATAATTATTAAGTTCCATATTTTCTTTAAAAGGGGAGACAATGTTTTTTAAAAAAAATATTGACAACAGGGAAGGGGCCCACGAAGGTGAATAACACGTCACAGTGGTCCTCAAGCCATGAAACTAATTAGTACGTTACAGTGGTCCTCAAGCAGTAGCGTAGCTGGGGAGGGGTGTCCAAATTCGAAAGTACCCCCCTGGCTCCTACTTGAGGGGGGCCCCCAAGGGTGTGTCCGAATTTTTTTTTTATATTAAATAATGTCAAATGTCAAAATGCAGGGGGCCCTAAAGAGGCCAAGCCCCCCGGCCCCCAAATCACCCCAAATCCCTAGCTACACCACTGCCATCAAGCCGTGAAGCTAAATAACACGTTACAGTGGTCCTCAAACCTTGAAGCTAAATAACACGTTACAGTGGTCCTCAAGCCATGAAGCAAAATAAAAAGTTACAGTGGTCCTCAAGCCATGAAGCTAAATAATACGTTACAGTGGTCCTCAATCCACGAAGCTAAATAACACGTTACAGTAGTCCTCAAGCAAATGTTACAGGTTAAATAACGCTGCAATAAATCAACATAGGTGTTGACCTATGAAGTAAGGTATTTTGTTTTCTTTGAACTAACTTCATTAGTGTAGCCTTTCTCTGGTGGTGTTCAGTTACCAAAACATTTATTATCAAAAACATCCCCGGATGAATTAGTTCAGAAAATCGACGATCCAAAATTTCTGTATATATATATATATATATATAATATTATTTGACTTATTTTATACTTTTACTTGTGTGTTTTAAAGATGTCTTTGGAAATAAATAATGATCTAAAGGAAAATATAAATTAAAACAAACTTCAAAAACATACTTTTAAAAAAATGTAGTAAAAAGTGTAAAATAAAAGTCCCCATAAAATTACAGAGTTCTTATAGTCTTATGACCGAAACAAAGCGTGGGGCGCCCATGAAATACGATGATGTTGAATGACTTGACAAATGCAGTGCTATACACATTGCTGCAACTCTGCTGTGGACACAATTGATGGGATACACGTTATTTAATCATCGGAATATGAGTTCTCACAACGGCCGTTTAGAACTGCTGTTTGCTCCAATTTGAACACATGGAATGAAATTAGTGATACCGCTGGGTTCATGTCTAAGGGGCTATCACATCAAAGGGCCCCAGATAGGAAAGTCATGAGAGGCTATCACATCAATGGGTCCCAGATAGGAAAGTCATGAGGGGCTATCACATCAATGGGTCCCAGATAGGAAAGTCATGAGAGGCTATCACATCAATGGGTCCCAGATAGGAAAGTCATGAGGGGCTATCACATCAAAGGGCCCCAGATAGGAAAGTCTGAAAGGGCTATCATATTTAAGGGCGCCAATTAGGAAATTCATTCCGAGATGTCACATCAATGGACCCCAAGTAAGAATGTCAGATCAATGGATGTCAGGTAGGAAAGTCCAACAGTGCTGTCCCGTCCGCGGGCACCAAGCTGTTACATCAAACAACACCCTCTCACAACACTCACTCCACTCTGCTAAATTTTCTCCTCCTCCGGCCTCATCTCTAGAATACTGACCGTCGACACCAGCGTGATGAAGAAGAAGAGGTAGAAAAGGAGTCGGTCAAGGACGAACGCCACGTCGTGCCACTCTTGGAAGATCTCCTCGTCCTTGACCTCCCCCTCGTGCCGCGTCTGAATCAGACTAATGAGGTACCGCACCACGACGCCGTACGTGTGGTTGTTCCGAGAGCTCTCCAGCTGGGTAACCTCGTCTCCGATCTCCTGCTCCTCGTGAATCTCCGTTTCGATGCTCTCCCCGGCGCCGCTCGTGTACCCTGACCTTGTTAAACTTACGTCCGGTCGGACTTTGTCCCTGGACGTGCGCTGATCGCGCCTGCACGCGTACACCGGTTGTTTGGGCGCGGCTTTCAGTTTATGGTGCTGAAGAGGAGTGTACTGTTGCTTACACGGCGCGTACGCACCTTGCCGTGGCGCGAAGCCGCCCAGTCGCGGCGGCGTGTACACTTGTTCGTACACAGTGTTGTGCGAGACTTTACCACGCCCGGGGGGTGCCGGCACCCCGTCGTCAATGCAACACCTCTCCCCGGTCTGATCCATGCGGAAGTACTCGCACCCGTCTTCGCCGCTGGCAATTTTACTTCCGGCTCTCAAACTCGCCTCTTTCTTGATCCCGTTCGGCATTTCCCCCGAATTCACGATGATCTCCCCTGGCCCGGTGACGTCGCGCCGCTGACGTAGACAGAGGGCTGGGGAGATGATGCTGAAGCATAATTTTCTAAGCCACAGGGGCGCGCGCGTGGGACGCCCTCTCTGATGGTGAATGCTGAGGATGAGGACCGATGAGAGGACCGACAGACAGCTGGTGGCCAGGACCACCATGAGGTATATACCTGCAAGTAAAAAAAAAACAATAATTTAATCACATGACCAGCCACATATTAAATATCTTTCGTTCTTATATTTGAGGTGCCCACGATCAATTTGTTGATCATTCTGGCTCCTGGTTTGAATTCAGAGTTTGCCTTCTCTTAGATGGGTTGCCGTCCAAGGCTAACGAGTCCCATCTACCCGGAGTGCTTGGGATGTATTGCTTTGGTGGGGATTGAACTCCAGACCACCGGCTGTTTGGTTTGAGACCGTTTAGACCGCTCGGCCACCCAGCACGCTTAATTTAGTGGACGGTGTGTTGTAAGAATTAATTTTAGCAGCGTTATTTTCCCTGTTTAATAATGGTAGCTATTTCTGGGGTCTTTACTTTATATACATTTAAATGAAGTTAAGGCAAAGGCAGACCAATTTCTGTCTTTAAATTACAACAGTCGTCTCAGTGTGAGTCCGGTAAAGACTTTCAGTCTGTTGAGGGATTCAAGCATTTAAACAGCCGCTTAGCTGCCCCGATGACCGTTTCAAGCAGCGACAAATGATACACTTATACATAGATAATAAATTACTTTTGCCAATGCTTTACTGAAAAAGTACATAAAACTAGATTACGTTTACAGTGGTGAACCTTGACTAAATGCCCCCTTCCCCCCCCCCCCCGGGCCGGGGGGAACCCCCAAAATGGCGCTTCCCAAATTATCAATTAGTATTGTAGGGGGTGGGTTTTCCGAATGCCATTAATTTTAAACTTCGCTTTTCCGACTGCCACTTTAAAAAAAAACTTGGTTACGTTTACAGTGGGGAACCTTTACTAAATGCCCCCTTCCCCCCCCCCCCGGGCCGGGGTGAACTCCCAAAATGGCGCTTCCCAAATTATCAATTAGTATTGTAGAGCGTCGGTTTTCCGAATGCCATATATTCTAAACTTCGCTTATCCGACTGCCACTTTAAAATATTTATTATCATCGTGCTGTTGTGATCGTTAGGGGTCGTCCATTAATTACGTCAAATATTTTCCCGCCATTTTGACCACCTCCCTCTTGTAGGAAAAACATTTGATGACATCTTTAGCTTGTTAATCAACAAGTTAAAACGTTTTTAAACTTCAATTTTATAATGCAGAATCAATTAAAAGTTTGTTGAATACTAAATATAATTGTTTGTGGAATTATAAATATGATTATTGTCAGTTTAGCTTAAAATAATAGTATAGTTTCTATCCGCTATCATCTTCCCATGGAGTAGCCAGGTGTTGCTCTATCGTAACAATGAGCATTAGAGACATCATTTGGGCAGGGAGGGAGAATTCCCCCCCCCCCAACCCCGATTTTTGCTGGTTTTATTTAAATTGCTATGCAGGGTGGCGCCTCCAGTAATAAACAACTTAAAAAGCCGACCAAGCTTTGGTTTTGCCCCCCCCCCCACCCATCCCCTGAAAAAAAACTTGAAATGACGCCCCTGATGGGCATAGCAGACCTGTTTATCCTCAAACTCTTCAAGTGGTACACTATCATCACAAAATGGTTTAAAACATTATCTTAATTGTAAAATAATAAACCTGCAGTATAAACATGTATACACCTTAAAATCGTGCATTGTAAGCCAAAGTAAACAGGTCTGCTATACCCATACAATTGAAATGATACCCATCTAAGAGATTAGCACCGGGAATATTCTATGAAACACCGCTTTGTCAAGATTACTTTAAATAACGTGGGGGGGGGGGGGGGGGGGGGGCGCTACTACTTGGCTGACGTGGGCTGGTCACCCCATTATGTAATTCTTTTTTTTTAAAGGTTTAAGAGAACAAC
>CAXITT010000035.1:1997532-2012194 GCA_964033795.1 Lymnaea stagnalis
CCCCCAGGGGGGGGGGGGGGGGGGGGAAGACTGTATCAAACTCGCAGACGATCGTCTAGGACGGCGACGCCAATCCTACAGCTGTTGATTACGAGTGTCATTCGTGGTAGCTTGTCGCGCACCTGTTCTCCAAGGACACCCCCGCCACCACCCCCCTTGTTGCAGAGACCGGATAGGGCAGCGGTTCTCAACCTGTGGGTCGCGACCCCTTTGGGGTTGAATGACCCTTTCACAGGGGTTGCCTGAGGCCATCGGAAAACACATATGCTCTACAGTTATGAATTAGAAATTAAAATAATGTTGTGGTTGGAGATCGCCACAACATGAGGAACTGTATTAAAGGTTCGCGGCTTTGGGAAGTTTGAGAACCACTGGATAAGGGATGTAATTATGCTAAAATAACAAGGGATGGGGTATGTGCCTTGGGGAGAGGGATGGGCTACAAACTAAATTGTTTAATTATTAAAAGTGTCAAAAGTGTCAAACAAGTTTGACACTTGAGGCAGCAGGTGTTACTGACTTCCCCATTTGATGACCCTAACGAGCTTAGATCTATCACACAGTGCAAAGGTCCCCAAACTTTTTATCGCCGCGGACCGGTCGACGTTTGATAATTTTAACGCGGCCCACTGAGGGGTTGGGGTGTTGATTGTTTATATTTTGGATTGTTTTGATTTATAATTTGGTTACCGGGATGACTGCCCTCTTTGCGCCATTCTCATGGTCCTGCATGAGGGCAACATGGCACCCAGAGCGACACATAATATTGGGGACCACTGGGCTGGCCAAATTGTCGGCTGTCTAGACACGCGATTCATTAAAAAAAAAAAAAAATATCCTGTGACGTCACAATGACCCATAAAATTGTTAGAAGTCCTTGGTTTTTTTAATAGGGAGGGGGCTGAAAGGTCCTTGGACGTCCGAGTTTGGGGGGTAGGGATTAATTAAAACTATAATAAAACATTACTAAAATTGTTTTTCCCACCCCCCCCCCTTGGAAAGTTAATCGATTTTCTTGCCCCCCCCCTCCCCCCTAGAAAGTTTTCTGCGGGCGCCCATGGATGAGCCCAATGAATATACCCTTTTATTGTAATATAGAAAATATTAGAAAAGAATTAGTGCATTAACTGCCTTCTTTTGTTTTAATTAGCTGTTTGAAGTGTTGCAGCTGTATCAATGCCTTTTAGAACCAGCAATTTTATAGAATCATACACCAAAAGCTTTTTTAAAGTACTTGCTTGTTTATATTTGTCATACTTTTTGTTATTAAAATCGCAGCGTAATTTTATTTGTAAAAACATTAAAGACCCAAAAATCATATTTCCAACACAATCTTATTTAGATGGCAAATCAAAGCTGTGGTGGGGGTAGTGTAGGGCGGAGGGTGACCAAACGTCCCGTAAAAACGGGATTGTCCCGTTTTTTCACGATCGTACTCGTTCTCCCGAAAAAGTCTCTAGGGACTCCTAAGTGTTTTGTTTTTTTAACCAAACACATTATCTAATCACTAATAAAGATCAATACTCGGAGGTCGCGAGAGTCTATCTCTTATGACCTTGGCCGTGAAACATAGCCCAGTAGTCCCTGGGGACTCCGGTCATGCAACTCGACCCAGAGTAAAATGGGGCTGGAACAGCTTTACTTCCTCTCCGGAGATGACGTTGCGTTGCCACCTCCACCGTCTGGGAGCTGTACGATCTAATCACTAAAACTCCTTAATTTATAATATAACTTTAAATAATATTTTGTCTAGCTGTGTAGCCAGTGCCAGCAGTGATGTGGGCTCGCGTGATGGCTGCACTGTTCCCCCTCCACCAGTGTCCCTGCCGCTAGATCTTATACGTTAGTGTATAGCGGAAGACACGAGACTTGAAGCCGCAAAGGGAGGGACGGGGGAGGGGAAGCTTGTAGCTGTGCAAAACAATTTTGATTCCACTAACGCTACGTGTAATGTGTTACTATTATGTGTGATCCCTGCAGGCCTGTTCATGTCAGAGTGACAGGTGTTTGTTTTAGGTGTTGAACTTAACTCTTTAATTTTATATTATCTTCTCATGAAGACAATAATTATGCCCTAGCGTCAATGTAAGTTTATGGAAGAGTATTCCAAAAGTTGGAACTATATTAAAAAGGGACGCTATGAAAGTGAAGCCGAGTGCACAGTTTGCAATGATGATTTTAGTATTGGTCACGGTGGACGTTCAGATATAAAACAACACATCACAACAGTGAAATATAGGAAAAGACTGATTGCCCCAAGTAGATTAGATTCCATAGTTAAAATGAACGTATTTCAATAAAGAGTTTCTGGTGGAGGCCCCCGTACCCCTCTTTAGCTTGAGGGTATCCACCCCCTCCCCCCGCAGAAAAAACCGTCATTGAAAGCTTCCCGTTTTTTCCAAATCATCATTTGGTCACCCTAGGGCAGGGGGGGGGGCGACGACGACGGACTGTATCAAACTCACAGACGATCGTCTAAGACGGCGACGACGCCAATCCTACAACAGCTGTTGATTGCCNTTCCCCATTTGATGACCCTAACGAGCTTAGATCTATCACACAGTGCAAAGGTCCCCAAACTTTTTATCGCCGCGGACCGGTCGACGTTTGATAATTTTAACGCGGCCCACTGAGGGGTTGGGGTGTTGATTGTTTATATTTTGGATTGTTTTGATTTATAATTTGGTTACCGGGATGACTGCCCTCTTTGCGCCATTCTCATGGTCCTGCATGAGGGCAACATGGCACCCAGAGCGAAACATAATATTGGGGACCACTGGGGTGGCCAAATTGTCGGCTGTCTAGACACGCGATTCATTAAAAAAAAAAAAAAATATCCTGTGACGTCACAATGACCCATAAAATTGTTTGATGTCTTTGGTTTTTTTAATAGGGAGGGGGCTGAAAGGTCCTTGGACGTACGAGTTTGGGGGGTAGGGAGTGTCAAAAAAAATCAAGCACAACAACACCCCCCCCCAAGCATGTATGGATCCGGTTTCTGTGAGCCTTTGTGTCCGAACACCTATGCTTATCATCTAGATAAGCGGTTCTCAACCTGTGGGTCGCGACCCCCAAAGGGGTCGCGCGACCCCTTTCCCAGGGGTCGCCTAAGACCATCTGAAAACACATACCCTTACAGCTATGAAGAAGCAACGAAAATAATTGTGTGGCTGGGGGTTGCCACGACACGAGAAACGGTATTAAATGGTCGCGGCACTAAGAAGGTTGAGAACCACTGATCTAGATAATCTGGCAAGCTTATAAAATGGAAATAATTTAATGTTTCCTGGGCGGCCCGGTACCATTTGATCAACGGACCGGTACCGATCAGCATAAAAAAATGTATTTAAATAAGAGTTAAATACAGGGTAAAAATTTTGGCATCATTTAAAAAAAACCAACAACCTACCAAGTAAATTGAGATTTATTTGTAAAGAAAAGCTGTTTTTATAAAATAATAATAGATATCCATTATGCCTATTTCCTGATAACTAACTCAGATTTATGAATAGGACCACAAACTGTAAATGGGTGAAAGGAAGAGGGGTATTAAGATCGTACAGCTTTTGTGTGCGTTTTATCAATTTCAAGGCCCTATCAGATCCTATGAAATATGTACTCTCCGCGGTCAGCCGGAAGAAATAGTTACCGGTATGTCTTAGAATTAGGTCATACAAAGCAAATAAACTCGATTTTTTTTTTTGGGGGGGGGGGGGGCATCTATGTGGCGTTTACCGGTACGATAAAAGTCAAATTATCTCCCCTCACCACTGTTGCAAGCGTACTTTTTTTTTTTTAAATATACAGTTGACGCAGCTGGCTCAATAGATACGTTGTTATTTTTATAGACTTTGACATTCCCAGCAATCCCCCTACCCAAGCGTTCTCCTTATTCAAAAACCCCCACCTCCCCTCTCAGTGGGTACATAATATAACAAAGGATGGTTCAAACTTTAAAAAAAAAAAAATTACAACCAATCGTTTTTCTCGGTTTATTCGCTGCCAGATCTTTTTTAGAAAGGGCTCAAACTGCAACAATCAAAATTATTTAATTTTTTTTAAATCAGAAAAATTACCCAAATGCTTTTCACCCGACCTCTGAAAATCGTATTTTTGACGGGCCTCGGCGTACAATCGTAAAATACATCTAAAAATCGTACATTGTACGTCAAAATCGTAAGAGTAAACAGGTCTGGCTCGCGTACCATATTTGTCAAATGAAAATTGATTTTTGCAAATTAACAATGCAATGTGAAGAAAGTGTGAAAATATGCCACTCCATTATGTAAGACAAATACAAAATATTTGTTTTCCGATTTCTATGAATTTGTGTAACTAAAAATTATATGCACAAAGCAATATAGTACAAACATATAAGTTCTCAAATACACCCACATAGACACCTACATATATACCCAAACTTACACCCACATATACACCCACACATACACCCACACGTACACCCACACGTACACCCACACATACACCCACACATACGACCACATACACATTCACATATACACCCACATATACACCCACAGATCCCTGATAGACGGTAAAAGTTCACCAGATATATCTTGTGTAAGTAAACCCATTAGTTCCAGGGAGGACCGGATCGATAACGTGGCAATCATATCTTTGGTTCTTTACATCCCTTCCCGAATGTGACCTCCGACCTTTGGGAATAAGATGAAGACGTGATTGTGTCCCACAATAAACGTGACAAGAAACTCTCTCAAAAGACATCAAGCCTTGCACTTTTCCCCCATGTTATATTCCCGTGTTAAATCCCCATATACAGTACAATGACAACTTACGATTTGTTGATTGATAGATTTTGATATTTATATCGCGCTGGTATCCATGCCCCTATAGCATGCTCACTGCGCTCTGGTGCTCCGAAATCTATTGAAACAAAAAAGTTTTTAATTGTTTCTTAAATTATTTTTTATCACTTACAATTCCCTTCAAAGATTGAGGAAAACTGTTCCATAATTTTGGCGTTATCGCTTCAAAAGAGCTCACTCCGTAAGACTTTTTTCTGTCTTTTCCCACTCTAGGAACACTAATTAAGTATTGTGATGAAGACCGCAGGCTCTTCAAGGATACATGTTTATTAATCAGTTCCTTGAGATATTCCTGTGCTGAGCCATCTATGCAGCTGTACGCCAGGGACAGAATATTGTAGTTAATGCGCTCACTCACAGGAACCCAATGGAGATCTCGTAGAACTGGGGTGATGTGGTCAGATTTCTTCATCTATCAGGGATTTGTGGGTGTAGATATGGGTGTATGTGTGGGTGTATATGTGGTCTTATATGTGGGTATATATGTAGGTGTCTATGTTGGTGTATTTGAGAACTTATATATTTTTACTATTTTTACTATATTGCTCTGTGTATATAATTTTTAAGTTACAAAAATTCATAGAAATGGGAAAACAAATATTTTGTATTTGTCTTACATAATGGAGTGGCATATTTTCACACTTTCTTCACATATACGACCCACCTGTTGTACAATACGATGAAAACCCACGACCCACCTGTTGTAAAGTCCAATGTCAACCTGGGACCCACCTGTTGTACAGCACAATGTCTGGCAGCCATAGCTTCTGACAAGGTATCCTAATGGAGGTGACACCGCCAAAGTCCGGCACAGACCAGTTCAGCCGCTCATCAAACCATTCCTGATTTAGGAACATAACAATCGATAGAACCCATTGGCAAATATCATGTAAATGTAATTGTTGACAGATCGATGAACCCATTGGCAAATATCATGTAAATGTAATTGTTGACAGATCGATGAACCCATTGGCAAATATCATGTAAATGTAATTGTTGACAGATCGATGAACCCATTGGCAAATATCATGTAAATGTAATTGATGACAGATCGATGAACCCATTGGCAAATATGTAAATGTAATTGTTGACAGATAGCATTTCACGCACTCCGTTTTGTTATTATTTCTCATAGCATTTATTTGTTACTGAAGTGGGGTTAAAAGAAACAGCGGAAGGAAAAGGAGGAGGAAGAACATCAATATCTGAAAAGATACAAATGTTATTTATTTATATATATATAGTACAAGTTACTTAAATGGAAAAACTTTTCAGTATGACAAAGATACAAATCCAGCAATGAACATTGTCTTCATATCGAGCAATAATAATTTGGGGGTAATAATGGGGGTAATAATGGGGGTAATAATGGGGGTAACAGCAACGATGACTTTTGAATTAGTAGATCTAAAGTAGTATCCGAAGTCGTATCCAAAGTAGTATCAAATTAGTTTCAAAAGTAGTATCCAAAGTAGTATCACATTAGTTTCAAAAGAAGTATCCAAAGTAGTATCAAATTAGTTTCAAAAGAAGTATCCAAAGTAGTATCAAATTAGTTTCAAAAGAAGTATCCAAAGTAGTATCAAATTAGTTTCAAAAGAAGTATCCAAAGTAGTATCAAATTAGTTTCAAAAGAAGTATCCAAAGTAGTATCAAATTAGTTTCAAAAGAAGTATCCGAAGTAGTATCAAATTAGTTTCAAAAGAAGTATCCGAAGTAGTATCAAATTAGTTTCAAAAGAAGTATCCAAAGTAGTATCCAATTAGTTTCAAAAGAAGTATCCAAAGTAGTATCAAATTAGTTTCAAAAGAAGTATCCAAAGGGCAAATGAAATAATCCGTTAGTAATATTTAATTCTCACAGACTTTATAATTTGGGGTTTAGCTCATACGAGAAGTACAGAGTTTTGTACCCCGATTCTATGTGAGATGTGAGGATGTCCAGCACAATCTCAATAATTTTTGTTGGCAAACATCACGTAACTATTTTAAGTACAGAGACCCTGAGGTACTCAATAATCAAACAACACATCTAGATACTTTACAACTAGTTCTTACAATTATAGTGCCACATACTTGTGGTCTATGTAAGACTGATGTGCATTACAGTACGGTTACTTCGAGAACTATACATTCTATTGTATAACGGCGTACACGCTGCGTCTATTTGAGAAGTAAACACATTTCCTTATGTGTAACTAGAATGATTTAAAATGCAACTGTTAGTTGTGTACGCACGCACACATTGCGTCTATAAAAGACATAGCGCATGTCAGTATGTTTAACTATGGCAACATCATTGTTCCATGAACTCGACAAGTATTTAAAGTAGAACACTACTTAACATGATCAGTTTCGAACAGAAATTTCCCAGTACAAACACATCATAAAATGAAACCTACACATAAAGATATACAGTATGACCAGATAAGATTGGCGAAAAATCTCAGAAATAATTTGCTATGTACACGTAAGATCTCTCGATTCGAATCGAGTGGGTAGCTTGCTATAGGACCCGTTTGAATATATCGGAGAATAATGATGTCATAATAAGTTTTCCGCCGTCCAAAATAGCATGAGAGAATGGAACGGTGGGTCACTTGATGGTCTCTCGCAAGGGCATGAGTCACCAGCCAGAAGTTATATATTGTGCTATATTTTGGGGCTTACCCGAGCTACCAGTGACACTCAGAGCTTGTGTTACATTATTATCATTAAGTGGCACCCTGCGACATAACATATCTGATACAAGAACGTTTCCCACTTCTTACCAACCCAACAAACTCTACTCTCTCAGGTTCACCCATATTCCCCCCCCCCCACCTCCGTCCCCACCGTCTCTAAACTTTTGGAGGCTCCCTGCCAATCTTCAGGCGTCTTTTTTGTGTGCATCACAGTTGGTCATTAATTTTTTCTTTGCCATTTAAATATCCGAAGCCACTGAAGCCGCAGGGGCTGCAGGGCCCACGTGATGTCTCTTTCAGGTCCCCCTTAAACGCAAGTCACCCACCCAACCCATGATTCCTATATTCCCAGCCTTGATGTTAAAAAAAATTCTTTGCCGTCCGCCTCATTAACAAATAAATATAGCTCTTTCTGATTTCATGATGGCGTCGATTCAGGAAGGCTGGGGTGGGGGATGTGAAGGGCTGTGGAGGGTGAGGTCAGTGGAGCTTGAGGTCAGTCAAGATTGAGGTCAGTGGAGCTTGAGGTCAGTCAAGATTGAGCTCAGTGGAGATTGAGGGCAGCGGAGATTGGNTCATTAAGTGGCACCCTGCGACATAACATATCTGATACAAGCACGTTTCCCCCTTCTTACCAACCCAACCAACTCTACTCTCTCCGGTTCCCCCATATTCCCCCCCCCCCACCTCCGTCCCCACCGTCTCTAAACTTTTGGAGGCTCCCTGCCAATCTTCAGGCGTCTTTTTTGTGTGCATCAAAGTTGGTCATTAATTTTTTCTTTGCCATTTAAATATCCGAAGCCACTGAAGCCGCAGGGGCTGCAGGGCCCACGTGATGTCTCTTTCAGGTCCCCCTTAAACGCAAGTCACCCACCCAACCCATGATTCCTATATTCCCAGCCTTGATGTTAAAAAAAATTCTTTGCCGTCCGCCTCATTAACAAATAAATATAGCTCTTTCTGATTTCATGATGGCGTCGATTCAGGAAGGCTGGGGTGGGGGATGTGAAGGGCTGTGGAGGGTGAGGTCAGTGGAGCTTGAGGTCAGTCAAGATTGAGGTCAGTGGAGCTTGAGGTCAGTCAAGATTGAGCTCAGTGGAGATTGAGGGCAGCGGAGATTGGGGGTGGTGAAGTTGAGGTCAGTGGAGGTTGGGGTCAGTGGAGATTGAGGTCAGTGGAGATTGACGTAAGTGGAGATTGAGGTCAGTGGAGATTGAGATCAGTGGAGCTTGAGGTCAGTGGAAATTGAGGTCAGTGGAGATTGAGGTCTGTGGAGATTGAGGTCAGTGGAGATTGAGGTCAGTGGAGAGTGAGGTCAGTGATATTGAGGATAAATGAAGGTGGGGTCCTTATTTGGTTAGGCAACATTGACTGTGTCCAGAAGATTGTGGTGACAGTGTAGAATAAAATAACCATGTCCTTGATAAAGAAGTTTCAAAGATTTAAAATTATTTTTGGACCTAAACTAAAAACAATACGAAATGAAAAGAAACCAATGAAAAGGCTGCCAGCTATTGGATGAATAGTGTTTGGTTGGAACCAATCAAATGGACGGAATGCTTAAAAGTTCACTGATTGGCTAAATCTGCTGGGAATCGAAGCTTTCATACTGTGATCCTTCAAAATATGTAAGAAGAGGGTTCGTGCTTATATTAAAAGTAATGACATTGCATAAAAAACTATTTGTCCTGTTTTTATTATTTATCAATATTTGACAGTTTATTTATATGATTATCTACATGTAACTCGTTTTAAAGGGCACTAAGGGGCTCTTTCAACTAAATATGGACTATGTTCACCACTGGTATTGAAAATAGGGGGGGGGGTGGGAGGATTTTGTGGTTGGGGGGGGGGAGCCATGGAACGCCAAGCGGCATTTTTAAGTGGGTTGTACTTTCGACTACATGTAACTCGTTTTAAAGGGCACTAAGGGGCTCTTTCAACTAAATATGGACTATGTTCACCACTGGTATTGAAAATAGGGGGGGGGTGGGAGGATTTTGTGGTTGGGGGGGGGGAGCCATGGAACGCCAAGCGGCATTTTTAAGTGAGTTGTACTTTCGTTCCACTGTGTGGTCAATGTATTGTTTATTTCAGATGTGGATTCTGGATGTTTTGTGTTTTTCCGTGAGTCAGGGGTGGCAAAGTCAAAGACCGCCGAGGGTGGCACCAGAGATGGCAAAGTCAAGGACCGCGCCAGATGTCACCAGAGATGGCAAAGTCAAGGACCGGCCCAGATGTCACCAGAGATGGCAAAGCCAAGGACCGCGCCAGATGTCACCAGAGATGGCAAAATGGTAGTTTATTCGGATGACATTAGGATGTCATTTGTTGTATTTTTTTTTTAAGTTAAACTGAAGAATTAGGTTTTCAAACATATACTCCATTCCATTATCTTTCATTTGAGACCTAATTTTTTTTTACAAACCCAGCAATAAAATTTAAAATAGTTTGTTAATCTCAACCTCTCACTTCTGGTACCCGGGTACGAATAGCCCCTTCGACGATTATTGAACACTTTATTTCTAATTGCACATACACACAAATTTTGTGTTGTCATACGTGACCCTCTCGTTCGGTCGATTCAGTCTTCCTCGTGCTAACCTCTAAGGTCGCAGTTGAGTTGATGACACAAAGCTACAACTCCAGTTTGCTGGGTTGAGGGAGGCTTGGGGTCGAGAGTAATTGGGAATTAAGAAAAGGGGATTAAAAGAACATCATCCCGAATCCCATTCACTTACAATGACCATCGGTCCTAGTGTAGGAGTTTGGGATGGGATGAGGTGTGTGTGGGGGGGGGGAGGTCATTTTGGGAATTAGAATGAAAAAATAACAACACCATATTTTATATTCTTCTACATTTAATTGGAATCCTTTGGCTTAACAGAGAGCCTTACTAATCTTATTTCTGCATACACTTTCTTTGCGTGATGAATTTTGTGAAATTGTATAAGAAAATTATTGTAAATTTTAGAACGTTTAAACTGGTCTTCAAAAAAAAAAAAAAAAAAAAAAAAAAAAAAATCCCCCCCCCCCCCCCCCCCCCCCAAAAAAAACCCAAACAAAACAGATCTATTCTTTAAAACGTTCTTTTTTCTTTTCTGTCTCCTAGTAATAGTTTCGAAGAGAAGTGGTGTTTCTCCTCACTCTCTGTTGGCCTAAAGATTAACATCAAGGAAATTCTCTTCAAAATGTCCAGAGGGTAAATTTAAATTAAATTCCTTTAAATAAAAAAAATTAAAAAAAAAGGAAAAGGAGGAGACAACTATTTTTAAAAACTCTTTCTTGCAATCACCTCCCCTTACCAAGTTACGATGATATTCCAAGGGACAGCAGTCGATAAACATGGATGCGAGGCTGGGTATGGATCAAATAAATGACTATGTTGACAAACTTGAGTGAGTTGTCCCCCATTGACCCCATGACCACCCCCTCCTCCTTTACTCACTCGACAGTTGCTGATGTCTTCATTGTTTGTTTTTTTTCCCCCCCCC
This sequence comes from Lymnaea stagnalis, assembly GCA_964033795.1. NCBI lineage: Eukaryota > Metazoa > Mollusca > Gastropoda > Lymnaeidae > Lymnaea > Lymnaea stagnalis. The sequence continues at coordinate 2,008,557 of CAXITT010000035.1, forward strand.
CCCCCCCCCTTCCCTCAACGGAGGACGCAATTTCTATTCACCCCTTAAAGTTTTTTATTAAAATTTATTTTTTACTTTTGAGCGTGAATCCATAAATGACCGTTAAGATTATGTCCTGAGTTCTCAATGTGTGAATAGGGAATAACCGAAAGTTGTATTTAGCATAGTTTTAGAGGAACAGTTGTAAGTAACTAGGCTGGGGGCAAGTCTTTGATTGCTTGGCGTTGGTTGGTGGGGAAGAACTGATGCTTAAATAAGTAGACTGACAGGCAGACCCAGATGGAGGGATAGATAGAAAGACAAACAGACATACGGATGAAGGAATATATGGATATATCGATGGATAGGTATACAGATAGATGGGTGGAAATTGTGATGGCTTGATGGATGGATGGATGGATGGATGGAGAGATGGATTGATGAATGGATGGATGGAAAGATAGACGGATGGAGGTAGGATGTATTGATAGATTAATGGATGGATGGAGAGATAGGCTGATGGATGGATGGATGGATGGATGAAGAGATGAATTAAGGTAGAGATGGATTAAGGAAGATATGGATTGATGGATTGATTGACTGATGGATGGATGAATAGATGTATGGATAGACAGCCAGCCAGCCAGCCAGCCAGCCAGCCAGAGAGACAGACAGACAGACAGACAGACAGACAGACAGACAGACAGACAGACAGACAGACAGACAGACAGACAGACAGACAGACAGACAGTGTCTGTCTGTCTGTCTGTCTGTCTGTCTGTCTTAGATAGATAGATAGATAGATAGATAGATAGATAGATAGATAGATAGATAGATAGATAGATAGATAGATAGATAGATAGATAGATAGATAGATAGATAGAACACTTCCTGCTCTAACCACTTGGAGGTGAAGACCGGAGGGGGGGTTTAGATGTCAGACATAGCACCCATCAGGGACCATACGTCCTCGAACATGATTAAGTGACACAGAATATCAATCGACACGGGAACAGAACACGATTAAGTGACACAGAACATCGGTCGAAACGGGAACAGAACATGATTAAGTGACACAGAACATTCTTTGCGAACTGGTCGTAAACCGCCATAAATCATCGTTGACCCAAACTTTGTCATGAACTAGGTCAGCTGGGTCATTTTTAAGTACAAGTAGCGTCTTAAACCTGACCCAACTCTCATGGGCATCTCCTGGATATTTCAGTCTGCCACTCAAACTCGCCCTCCTACACGCCTACCTAGACACGCATGCGCGCAGACGCACGTCTACACTCACCAAATGAACCATGTCCACACACGCTCACGTAACCACACGTACACACATTCACTCACTGACACACGTACGCATTCAGACCCATGAACACACACTAATAAATAAACCACACACACATACACGAGCGTGTTCCCAAACAAAATTAAGGGGGATAACGTCAACCAAAAAAAAAATCCAGGGGCACAACCCATACACTTTGGAGAGAAGAAATTCTTTTCAGCAAGCAAACATGCAACAAACATGCAGCTAACATGCAGCAAATATGCAGCAAACATGCAGCAGCAAGGCGACTGTTAAGCTGATGATAAACGTGTGCCATAAATGTCCGGCAGTTTTTGATCACATCCCCCATCACACTAGTATCAAGTGTTACATTGATTTTTGTGATGTATGCTCATCTCGATGTCGCATCTACCAGAACAGCCCCGGGACAATTTAAACGATATCACCGGGATGGGAGGGTGGCTGGGTGGGGGTGGGGGCGGTCTACCCCACTCAGCATGTCTGTACATCTCTTGACGGGATCCATCTATGTGATGCACGTCGATGTAAACGTTATGTAAAATATGTGGACGAGACCAATAAAGAACTCTGGATGGGGGGGAGGAAGGGTGGGGGTGGGAGCGATCTATACCCCCAGCACCCTTTTAGCACGACTTAACGTTTCTTGTCGGGATCCAACTATTTGATGCCTGTCGAAGTGGTCAAAGCATAAGATATGGAGGAGGGGCCTAGAACTCCGGTTCTTTAAGCAGTGTGGAATGTTAGAACGTCTCAAATACAGCAGGGGTTCTTAAACTCCAATGTTCTTCGGACTCTGTAGTGGTTAAAATGACAAGATGACTAAAAATTTTGATCAAATGAAAAAAAAAAAAGACTTCCACTGACTCAAACTGACTCCCAATAACTCGCACTGACTCCCAATGACTCACACTGACTCGCACTGGCTCACACTAACTCACATTGACTCACACTTACTCATGGTTTAATTTTATATGAACCTTTATATGATTCGAATCGTAGGTATGGTATCGTTCAACTTAACGGCCTGTATCGAGTACCACAATATGATATCGGTCAACTCAACGGCATGTATCGCGTACCAGAATATGGTATCGGTTCAACTGAAAATACCATAGTAACTTTGTATGAAGGAGCACTGGGATCAAAGCAGTAAACCAACATTTGACAAGCAGACGTTCTTTCATCATTAACATACTTTAATCTGTTGGTACATCCAATCCATACCGTAGTTTTTGCTCTCTGAAACTAAAAGAGTAAAAAAATTCATCAATGCGGGGAATCAGAATCAGCTTTGAACATTTCCAGACATTGAAAGATGACAAACTGTATTTTGTGAAATGTTTGGACATCAGGGGTTCTCAAACATTTGATCCTTGAATATAACGAACAATCTTTTTCACAACGTTTTTTTCTAAATACTATGGAGTTTAAGACACGGAATGACGTCACCTGCTGATTAAGGTAGAACAGACTCTCAGGGGCGCAGCTAGGGTTAGTGCCACTCAGGGTGGCCCATCAATTTGACGCCCCATTTACACGAAAACAACAACAACAACAACAACAACAACAACAACCTCATCAGTTGGCCTGAAATGTCATCCCTCATTTTGAAGTACACAAATGGCCGCTCGGGGCGAACCACCCCCCCCCCCCTTTTTTTTTTCTCTTACCAGGCTGTAAACTCTCTAACCGACCTCATTACTGATACCTTCAAATGGGCATTATTTATACCTTGACATATTTGGATCTGTTCGGATGTTTGGGAAATAACAAACGAACAACAACAACAAAAGTAATACAAAGATACGTCTTTCTCGGGTTCAAAGTGGTACAGTGGTACTGTCGTACGGTGGTACAGGGTTACGGTGGTACGGTGGTGCAGGGTTACAGTGGTACGGCGGTACAGTGGTACGGTAGTACAGTGGTACGGTAGTACAGTGGTACGGTGGTGAGGTGGTACGGTGGTACAGTGGTAAGTTGGTACGGTGGTACAGTGTTACGTTGGTACGGTGGTACAGACATAAAAAATTGACAAATGTGGCTTTTAACCAGTCAAAATAATGTGGCTACTTTATTTAAAATTTGTTAATATAAATTTGTGTCGTGAAATTTATAAAAATAAAAACAAATAATATATAAAATCATTCACACACGGACGGTGTGGAAATAAGTAGAACAAAGCAGGGAAAAACATGAAATGCCACAACGAATCAACGGAAGTTTCTGCAAAAAGCCTTCGTCGTCGAGAAAGAGGACAAAAAGTAAAATAAAGTGAACTACTCTATACAATAATCCAATGCCATGAAGAGTAAGAGAAAAATTTTAAAAAATAGTGGGGGGG
>CAXITT010000035.1:2045644-2059875 GCA_964033795.1 Lymnaea stagnalis
GTCTTAGATGAGTCCATGCAAACCATAGGGTATACATTTTAGTGGATGAATGGGTAACTGGTCTTAGATGAGTCCATGCAAAATCCTAGGATATACATTTTAGTGGATGAATGGGTAACTGGTCTTAGATGAGTCCATGCAAACCATAGGGTATACATTTTAGTGGATGAATGGGTAACTGGTCTTAGATGAGTCCATGCAAAATCCTAGGATATACATTTTAGTGGATGAATGGGTAACTGGTCTTAGATGAGTCCATGCAAAATCCTAGGATATACATTTTAGTGGATGAATGGGTAACTGGTCTTAGATGAGTCCATGCAAACCATAGGGTATACATTTTAGTGGATGAATGGGTAACTGGTCTTAGATGAGTCCATGCAAACCCTAGGGTATACATTTTAGTGGATGAATGGGTAACTGGTCTTAGATGAGTCCATGCAAACCCTAGGGTATACATTTTAGTGGATGGATGGGTAACTGGTCTTAGATGAGTCCATGCAAACCCTAGGGCTAGGGTATACATTTAGTGGATGATTTCACCATCAAGTTCAGACAGGGCGATACAATTTTCCCCACCACGTTCGACCCCACCCAGAAAATATGTAATCGTCAATCGATAATCTCATTCTAGGTTTCGAACCCGATTACATTGAATCAAGGTTATGGCTAGGCGATATTTATCCGATAAATTACGGCATTTTATCCTCGAATCCACAATACTCGGGACGAAAGCCATTAACCAGAATCCATCGTTCTATGTTTGCGTTTCCTTGGATGGAAAGTAGTCGAATGTCCCCCACACCGTCGGGTTAGTGCGTTTGCACAAAGAGGTGGGCCAAGATTTCATCGCCATCAAGGGGCGTCATTTTGGAGCTGAACGCCAGGCGATAAATTGAAATGACCTAACGCGGTGCCATGTTATGGAAAGGTCTTTGATCTGAGCGGAACATGGACTCCAACTTCAGGTTATTTTAAGCTAACTTCTGGTTAAGATGTCAGGCAAATATTTGGTTTTACCACTGCTAGAGATGATAAACTAACAAATGATGATGAGAATGAGAAACCAACAAATGATGATGAGAATGAGAAACCAACAAATGATGATGAGAATGAGAAACTAACAAATGATGATGAGAATGAGAAACCAACAAATGATGATGAGAATGAGAAACCAACAAATGATGATGAGAATGAGAAACCAACAAATGATGATGAGAATGAGAAACTAACAAATGAAGATGGGAATGAGAAACCAACAAATGATGATGAGAATGAGAAACCAACAAAGATGATGAGAATGACAAACTAACAAATGATGATGAGAATGAGAAACCAACAAATGATGATTAAAATTTTTTGGATACTTATTAACCAAAGCGGCATCAAAGATATTTGGCTCCACAAAAAATTGTTGTTGTAACATTGAACTCACATACTCTGAACGAGAAAACATTATTTGTACAGTCAAATAGATTAGCAGTGAGATTTTACATAAGAAGTAGCAAGTGTTGACGTATGTGGTATATGTGGTGTATGTATTGTATGTGTTATATGCGGCGTATGTAGCGTATGTGGTTTATGTGGCGTATGTGGTGTATGTGGCGTATGTGGCGTATGTGGTGTATGTGGTGTATGTGGTTTATGTGGTGTATGTGGTGTATGTGTAAAGCTGTTCTGTTTAAAATAACAAAAACTCCAAAAACACGTGCCTGTATATTCTCGTGTACATAAAGAAATGTCAAGCACATGATAATGTATTAGCACCATATTGGTTTTCTTTTATCTCGATCATCGGTTATCTCGACGCTTTTTTGGAAAACCCCGAGGCCGACGACATCACCGGTTTCTACTGTAATAATTTTCCCCCAGAGACTTCACCAAAACATAAGTATCTGCTTGTTGTCCCTAATAAGTTTATTTGTTTTCAAATTTGAGTTACATTATTAAAATCACCGGGAAATGACATTATGTTTGAACTAAATTGAACATACCAACATCTCACCATCACACCATCCCACCATCACACCATCTCACCATCACACCATCCCACCATCACAACATCTCATCATCACACCATCCCAACATCCCACCATCACAATATCCCACCATCACAACATCCCACCATCACACCATCCCCCATCACAACGTCCCACCACCCCACTATCCCACCATCACAACATCTCACCATCACACCATCACACATAACAATATCCCACCATCACAACCTCCCACCATCCCACCATCCCACCACCACAACATCTCACCATCACACCATCCCACCATCACAAAATCCCACCATCCCATAATCACACCATCACAAAACCCCACCATCCCACTATCCCACCATCACCCCATCCCACCACCCCACTATCATACTATCACACCATCCCACCATAACACTATCACACCTTCCCACCATCCCACTACCCCATCTTCCCACTATCCCACTATCCCACCATCCCAGTATCCCACCATCCCACTATCTCATCATCCCACTATCCCACCATCCCACTATCACATCATCCCACTATCCCACCATCCCACCATCACATCATCCCACCATCACCCATCCCACCATCCCAGTATTATACCATCACACCACCCCACCATCCCACCATCACAACACCACACCATCCCACCATATCTTCACAATACATCCCACTATCCCACCAATTCACCATCCCACCATCACCCAATCACACCACCCCACCATCACCCATCCCACCATCCCAGTATCATACCATCCCACCATCCCACCATCACAACACCACACCATCCCACCATATCTTCACAATACATCCCACTATCCCACCAATTCACCATCACACTAACACACCATCCCACCATCACCCAATCACACCACCCCACCATCACCCCATCCCACCATCATCCCATCCCACCATCATCCCATCCCACCATCACCCCATCCACCATCACCCATCCCACCATCACCCCATCCCACCATCACCCCATCCCACCATCATCCCATCCCACAATCACCCCATCCCACCATCACCCCATCCACCACCCCCCATCCCACCATCCCACCATCACCCACACCCCCACCACCACCCCCCATCCCCCCACCGCCCCACCCCCCCCTCACCCCATCCCACCATCACCCCATCCCACAATCACCCCATCCCACCATCACCCCATCCACCATCACCCATCCCACCATCCCACCATCACCCCATCCCACCATCTTACCAATGTCCAGTTGAGGAGCCAAGGTGGCGGCACATACTGCCCATAGAAAGTCCATGTTGCCCACATATGGTCTGAAAGGAACACCATCAAATATAAAACTCACTTATTTCTTTATGTGTTGTTGTTTTTTTTTTGGTGGCACGGTGACTCACTTATTATTTCATTCAGCCCATCCAATCAAAACGTCAATCAACAGTGGTCCCCCCCTACAATCTAGTATGGGTATAGGCTGAACTCCTCCCCCCCCCACCCAAACACACACACACACCACACACTCTTGTAGCCCCTCTCTTCCACCGCTATGAAGGAAGCAACACAATTTTTTTTGTTGGGGGGGGGGGGGGGAGGAGGGTGGTTGGGTTGGTTGGCTGAAAATTTGACAAAACATGCATATAAGTTAACACTTTATAAGAATGCCAATTACTGCTCTTTCTCTCCCTCTCTCTCTCTCCACCCCCACCCCCACCCCCCAAAGGCTCGCAACCGCAAATTTTTTTTCACGCCCCTGAACTATATTCTAATGACCAACCCGCCTTGACAAGTTTGACACCGCAGATTTATTTCACCAGCCATGCCAGAAAAACAAAAGAAACCATAACCCAGCAAAGGCACGTGCGTTATTTTAATTTAAAGAATCTCATATAGCGAAGTTATCGGGAATTGTGTTTCGTGAAATCAGTGTCATCCTATGACCTACATCTTCCCCTTGAAAAACAGGAAAATCAGATTTTTGGGGATTGGGTTGTAAATTTGATAGAATGTGTTGTCATTAAGAACAAGTGTACAGCTTTATAGGTTGACGGGAAGTGGGTCAAGAAGCCGCCCGAAGAGTTTTGCCAGCCAGAAACACGTGAACAAAAGCAAAGTTAATATAAAGGATTTTTAAAAATAAAATATCTTTCTCTCTGGCAAATTGTGGGTGAAAGATACGTTCCCCTTTAAAAATAACTTTTTTTTTTAAAACGACAACACCAACAACACCACCACCAACAACACCACCACCAACAACCAACATCCTAATAAACTAAAAGGCCGAATCTTTTGGGACAAATCAATTTAAAGACACATTTCTCAGCAGCCCTCAAATATATGCATTTATTTTTTTTGCACTTTTGATTCAGGCAAGAGGTTTCCGTTCTGCCCGCAGAAAGTGAGTTCCCCCCCCTTTGATGAGATCAATATTGGCTAATTATGCAAACATTATATTGACTTGAAATAAGATCTCGATCTATCGTGGACAACTTGTCAACAAGTTTAGACGCCGTGTGCAAGTGGTTGATTACTATAACGTGTGGCAAAGCAGTAACCGCGCGTCCTTTCTCTTTGTTTAAAGAGGTCGATTAGAACCAGTGGTTCTCAAATAAAATTAACTAATAATGAGAAAGTTGGACAGCGATAAAGCTTTCAAGTAGATTAATTTGCGAAAATACAGTAGTTTTTAATTTCGGACACTTGATTTGAAATCAGTGGGTGAATGGATGCTAGTTGGAATAGGAAGATGACTTTGTTAGTTGGAAGTTCAATTAGAAAGGGGACCTAGTTAGTTGGAAGTTCAAATAGGAAGGTGACCTTGTTAGCTGGAAGTTCAAATAGGAAGGTGACCTAGTTAGTTGGAAGTTCAAATAGGAAGGTGACCTTGTTAGCTGGAAGTTCATATAGGAAGGTGACCTTGTTAGCTGGAAGTTCAAATAGGAAGGTGACCTAGTTAGTTGGAAGTTCAAATAGGAAGGTGACCTAGTTAGCTGGAAGTTCAAATAGGAAGGTGACCTAGTTAGTTGGAAGTTCATATAGGAAGGTGACCTAGTTAGTTGGAAGTTCATATAGGAAGGTGACCTAGTTAGTTGGAAGTTCATATAGGAAGGTGACCTTGTTAGTTGGAAGTTCAAATAGGAAGGTGACCTAGTGACACCTTAAATATTTAAATAATAGTAAAGAAGTGACACGTTGAAATAAACAAACACGCTCGTCTAAGGGGTTGGGCCCCCCTCTCAACAGTAACACAAACTACAATAATAAACAACTCTAGCCCTCGTACTCTTTTTTCCATACCATTTTAACAAAATTGAAAAGTGGAATGTGACTGTCGATATCAATGCTTGTCATTTATCATCATGAAAAAAATGTGTAGCATAGACGAAGTAGATATTTTACTATAGAATTATAGCTCCAAAAATGATCTTCCTTGCAGTTAAAGTAATAGCCTCGGAGTTACTACTCAGAGACACATACGATATTATTACATTGGGAGAGAGGCTCATGTCAGGCAAGAATTATAGACAGTAATGCGCGCATCTCACCCAATAATTCGGCACCCTTCGTGTTTTTGGTCTCTATGACGTCGCGTGATGCACTTTTACGATTTTACTGTCGCGTGCACTCGGCGTTAGTCAGCAAGCAAAGGTAACCAGGAAGTGGGTAGGACTGAACGGTCTGGGTGTAGCAAGATTCATAGGAAGAATTCAATGCAGTACATCCTTGAATTACGTCATTCTCAATGTAACAATGTCGCTAACGCCACCAGATGGCGCTGATTTCACTAAATAACATTCCAGGTAACTACTGCGCTCAAATGAGATCCTGAGAAGGGCGGCTTGTGTGTCATGTTGTCTTTTTGTACTACGGCAATATTCTCAAATTTAAATATGCAGCCTTTAATCTGCGGTAGAAGAGGGAGTGGGACATTAGAATATGAATATAGTTCAAGGACGTTAAAGATGCGTGGGTTTACCAACCCTTACGGGGGTGGGGGGGGGGTGTCCTTCTTTAGTATTCTGATAAAGAGTGTTTCTCAAATGCATGTTTTTGTCAAGTCACTTCAGTAGATGGGAAGTGCACGCACTGCCGCCGCCATCTTTGGGCGGGCTACGGCTAGATTTAACTGTTTTAAATACAATTATTATCCTCTTAAATATAGGAAAATTGATAATAATTAACCAATTTCCTTATATTTTAAGAGGACACACCACAGAACATAAGACACTTCTGATAATGGCCGTTTGTAAGGTTTGTTAGTAGGGTTTTTTAAGGGTTAGTTTGAAGTGTTTGTGAGGAGGGTTTGTTTGAAGTGGTTATGAGGAGGCTTTGTTTGAAGTGGTTATGAGGAGGGTTTGTTTGAAGTGGTTATGAGGAGGGTTTGTTTGAAGTGGTTATGAGGAGGGTTTATTTGAAATGGTTATGAGGAGGGTTTGTTTGAAGTGGTTATGAGGAGGGTTTGTTTGAAGTGTTTGTGAGGAGGGTTTGTCTGAAGTGGTTATGAGGAGGGTTTGTTTGAAGTGGTTATGAGGAGGGTTTGTTTGAAGTGGTTATGAGGAGGGTTTGTTTGAAGTGGTTATGAGGAGGGTTTGTTTGAAGTGGTTATGAGGAGGGTTTGTTTGAAGTGGTTATGAGGAGGGTTTGTTTGAAGTGGTTATGAGTAGGGTTTGTTTGAAGTGGTTATGAGGAGGGTTTGTTTGAAGTGGTTATGAGGAGGGTTTGTTTGAAGTGGTTATGAGGAGGGTTTGTTTGAAGTGGTTATGAGGAGGGTTTGTCTGAAGTGTTTGTGAGGATGGTTTGTCTGAAGTGTTTGTGAGGAGGGTTTGTTTTAAGTGTTTGTGAGGAGGGTTTGTCTGAAGTGTTTGTGAGGAGGGTTTGTTTTAAGTGTTTGTGAGGAGGGTTTGTCTGAAGTATTTGTGAGGAGGGTTTGTTTTAAGTGTTTGTGAGGATGGTTTGTCTGAAGTGTTTGTGAGGAGGGTTTGTTTTAAGTGTTTGTGAGGAGGGTTTGTCTGAAGTGTTTGTGAGGAGGTTTTTTTAAGTGTTTGTGAGGAGGGTTTGTCTGAAGTGTTTGTGAGGAGGGTTTGTTTGAAGTGTTTGTGAGGAGGGTTTGTCTGAAGTGTTTGTGAGGAGGGTTTGTTTGAAGTGTTTGTTAGGAGGGTTTGTTTCGATGGGTCTTTTTTAAGAGGGTTCGTTTGGAAGGTTTGTTCTTGCGGGTTTGTATGAAAATTAGACTGGCCTACAGTTTTGTACGTACGAAACAATTCTTGTTTAGCGTGATTTTGAAACTAAATACTATTTTTAAAAAAAAATGTAACTTCATCTTAAAACGTGTAATTTTAGTTTTTTTAAGCCGACAATGCACGGCTTTACTTTTAGCACTTAGTTATTTTTTCAAACGTAGTGCAAGAACATGCTATCTCTATAGGAGAATATTTGTTTTGCTATTATTTATTTTTTTTTTTAAAATCTCGCCTTAAATTTTCAATTGTCCGTTAGCCGTTTAACAAAAATATATTTCATATACCTTGTGCTTCATGTTATCTTTGGAACTTTAGATTATTTATAAATTCACTGCACGTATCTATGCAGAGGTTTAGGACTTTAGAAAAAATGGTCGATAAGTATTTTATGGTCTAGAATATGATGTTTATTGAAGGCTGATCGAGCCAAGCAACGAATCATCTCTACAAATACTTACTCAAGCCAGAAGTCATCGCTTTGTCGAGATATTTATTCACCCAAGACTCAAGCACACATTGTCCGAGAACTCTGTTTGAACTTCCCAAGAGATGCGAGTTCTCTCCCCGTGCCAAAGAACTCTCCACGCCCAAGAGGTGACCATGATGTGAAGAGCTCTGTTTAGTAAGTCAACACGTAATATCTCAGAGTGAGCTCCACCCCTTACCCCACCTCTCCGGTTTGTACGAGGGGCGCCCCCTTGCTGCACAAATCTACACCCAGTCTTACTGTTCACGTCCGGAAATCACGTGATCTTTAAAAGCAAACTTTTTATCTCCAGTCTTGGCATTAATCATTATGTCACGTCAGCGTGATCTTATTTGTTTCAAAGGCAAGTTATAGGATATCCAACATAGACAGGAACATTTAAAAAAATTATTTTGTAACATTGTAATTTTTACTATTTCAATGGGTAATGATTCAAATATTCTGCCATATTTTTGTGAAAATATTTTTTTTCTCCTTGCTTATAATGAAAAGTTGGTCTTTTTTTTATAATATTTCTTTTTTTCCGATGCGGAAATACTGTCTGCTTTGATCAAGAAAACAAAGGCACGTACAGATAAACAGGCCATCTTCAAACGTACAGATAAACAGGCCATCTTCAAACGTACAGATAAACAGGCCATCTTCAAACGTACAGATAAACAGGCCATCTTCAAACGTACAGATAAACAGGCCATCTTCAAACGTACAGATAAACAGGCCATCTTCAAACGTACAGATAAACAGGCCATCTTCAAACGTACAGATAAACAGGCCATCTTCAAACGTACAGATAAACAGGTCATCTTCAAACGTACAGATAAACAGGCCATCTTCAAACGTACAGATAAACAGACCATCTTCATATGAATACAAATGTAGATCTTATCAATCAATATAAACTAAGGGACAGTCCGTAAACAACTGACATAAGATGGCATGTGACATATTAGTAAAAAAAAACTTTAAAAAAAAACTATAGTATGGCCGTAAAAAAAGAGAAATTGTTCCTAAAATATGTCAGTTAACAGACAAGACAATTAAGAGGAAAGTTTGGCAAGATGCCTTCTTCAACAGACAACACAATAATAAACAACAGAACATTTACATTTAAAAAATAAAACTTATGTTTTCAAAGATCGCAATAAAGTCAATCTTCTAAATCAATGTTCAGAACAGATCTCAATTAAGTCAACGTAACTCAATGTTCAGAACAGATCTCAATTAAGTCAACGTAACTCAATGTTCAGAACAGATCTCAATTAAGTCAACGTAACTCAATGTTCAGAAGGAGAAAGCGATCGTATGGCATTGTTAGAAACGGAAGTGCAGTTGTTCAAAATTAAAAGCACGCGTCCCACAATTATTCCGTGGTGCGTACTATGGAGGTGAAAGAATTGAAATACCATTAATGTAACCTTTTAAACGTGAAAAATTGAGAATAGAAATGAAGGGAAATAAAGTATCACTAGTTGGTGAATATTTGATTCATTTCAGTTGGTGATATGGCGCCGAAAAGCTGAATTAATTACTTTTATTCTGCCCTCTCGCTGATGCATTAGTGCAAGTAATGAGAGCGGTGATGAATACATCTGATGTGCCCCACTGTTCACTTCCGTTGAAATGGCATGAGACCGATGATGGCTTGTTTTGTTCAATATCACTGAGATGTTCACTGAATCTATTAGTCTTTTTAACGTCTCACCTATGTAACATATTTCGTCCATTATCTTTCAATTCTAATTCACCTTTTTTTACAACAGAACCTAAGTCAATGTCAAAATTGGCATAACCCTTCACTCAATAAATGGAGCGACTCATTTATATTCTACGCCTAATAGTGTCAATATTTGCGAGAGACACTCAAATTAAGCGATTCATTGCTCTGTTACCAACATGCAAATTTTATTTACCCACCACACATCTATTTCCTCCCGGCAATAACACTAAAATAATTCCAAGATGGCTGCCGACCACGTTACGAAAAACACATGGCCAATAAAATATCTCTGATTTACGACCGGAGTAGTCATTCTTGATGTTCTAAATTTAGCCCTGATTGCAACAGTTTCGTTTTCTCTGAGGGTATTCGCGGGAAGGGGGTTAAGACAATGTCATTGACCTATGAAGAGTATTGCAGACGCTCTTGAAGACATTCCCCACATTTACTACAGTAGTTAGAGCGCAATTATCCAATAAAAACTGGTCAGGTGACCCCCCTGCCAGCCAATCAGAAGTCTCGTTTTACAAGTGTTGTTTTGGTTGAATTTAATGTTTGGAGACAAGCAGGAAAAGATTTGAATAATACACGCCACAAATACACGCCACAAATACACGCCACATCTCGCGGTCTTAACTGATGACACCGTTGTTATAAGTTAGATGGTTCCCAATGGTGTGGATATGTTTATTGGATGCTGGTAGGTGAGAAACATATAACATATAACTAGTTCGGAATTCGAAAAGTTCAGCAAGTCAGTTATCTAGATACACCTTTTTTTTTTTTTTTTTTTTTTTTTTTGTCTAACGTATTCATCGGTGGGAATTTTATTTTTGTTTCAGCAATATTCATTGATATGTTCAACTTTAAAAAAAAACTTCAATCAAGAAATTTTGATGGCAAGATCAAGTTTTAGACACCTTCAAAACCGCCGATGCTTGTGAGAAATTCAGCAACAAATAAATGGCAAACTGCTTTTCATAACGTTAGGGGGAGAGAAATTCAAAGAAAGAAAAAAAGGGGAATAATTTGACAGTTTTGAGCATGGCTATTGAACAAAGCGAAGTGTTTCATCAAGGACAATTGTTTGTGACTGAAAAGTTAACAATGACGTTGTTTTTAACACACTCCATCTGAGCGTGCTGACACGTATGTTTCTTTCCTAGGCGTGTTAACGTCACTCAGTGTATCATGTGTATAGTTCTCAGTGACTCGCCTCACAGCCTCCCGGCATTCTTCAATGACAGCGGAAACACCAAGAGACCGCACACGGCCACTCCTGCGCCGAGCAAGGCCTCTGACGTCATCTGCGGGGGGCTCTGTGACGCCACCGACAGCACGGCAGACGGCGCCTTTGTCCACGCGTCGCATCAAGACAATTCCTCGTGCGAGGGGGGTGCCGAGAGCATCCACGAGGAGATCAACCACATCGTCATGATACCCGTCGTCGTGCTCATCTTCGCCACCAACATCGTCGTCATTGTCCATTTGGCAAGATCCGGCCGGTTCCGCCATCCCGGAAACTGGTTCACCGCCGCGTTGTACATCTCGGACCTTCTCGTCGGCGCCAGCTCCATTGGTACCAACGTGACCAGCACGTACGAGACCAGCCTTGACCTTTGCCTGCTGCGTCTCGGTCTGCTCCTGGCTGCCATAGTCTCCTCCATCATCTTTCTGCTCCTCATCGCCGTCGACAGGTTCCTGGCGATCACGCGCGCGCTGACCTACGTCACGTTGATGACGTCACGGGTCGTGACCATCGCGATCGTGGTCACCGTCGCCGCGTGCCTGCTGATAGGCGTGGCGCCCTTAGCGGGGTGGACCCACTACCACTACTCCAGCCACTGCTCGTTTGCGTACGTCCTCGAGACCAGCTACATTGTGTTCATCCTAGTCGGGTCCCTGATTCCCATCTGCGTCATCCTCATCATCTACCTGTACCTGTTCAACAAGGCCAGGCTGCACATCCGGAAGATCGAATCCCTCAACGCGCTCCATCACGTCAGGTCGGGATCCTGGCCCCTCGGCGTGTCCTCCAAAGGATGGCGCTGCATCCGCCAGCTCGTGGTCCTGGTCGGGTGTCTGCTCGTCACGTGGTCGCCGTTCATCCTCGCGTCCATCGTCGACATAGCGTTGGACGGGGCGCCGTGCTGGCTGAAGGACGTCATAGGGACGCATCTGCTGTTGCTGGGCATGACGAACTCGATACTCAATCCCCTGGTGTACACGGTTGGGACCAGGGATTTCAGGAGCAGCTGCAGGAAGTTCTTGGTCAAGCAGATGTGTTGGAAGGTCAAGGGCGCGACGCCGTCCCATATATCCTAATCGTCGAGCATGGTGAATGCGGTCAAACTAATTTAGCGTGGCAGTTATACAGCTGGTGTGGAGTTTGAAAGGAGATGAGCGGGAACAACGAATGGGAAATCGTGAAAAAAAGGACGCAACTCAACAACGAACGTGTCGGCAAAAAGCCTTCTTCGGCGAAAAAACAACAGGAAAAAAATTAACAAAGTAACAAATAGACAATCAGCTGCATTGAAGTGTGTTGTGGAGTTAGAAAGTCACGTGAACTCTGTGATTCTGATTGATTTCATTAAAAAATGTAAAGTTTCAGAGTTCAGCGGATTCTGTATTGATTTGGTGATCAGTGGAATTCAGGGTTACCTAAATTAAATTAGAATCTTTGGCTACATAGAGTGTGCATCCACGCTATTATCCAATCTCTCTTTGTGTTATACATTTTGAGCTATTGTAACGGATTGTCTCCCTTTTAGTGCGTTTTAACTCATCTGTGTTAGAAACTCTTTTGCAAGAAGTGGAAAAAATGCATATTTTTAATTTTAATTTAATTTATTTTTGTTTCGTCGGTTTTTTAATCTTTTTTTCCGACTATGACCCCGAAATAAACTCCCATGTGAATCTAGCCACCATAACCCCCCCCCCCCTTTTTTTTTTCGTACGCAACCCCCCCCCCACTCCCCAATTTACAGGTCGGATGACCTTAATCCCATTATACCCCATTATTACTAGGGTAGTGATCTCTTTGGGTTGCGTTGACAGGTGCGCATATTGCTCCACAATCAAGTTTTGATCTATGTTCACATAGTTCTATCTCTCAACATATCAAGAACATGAAAGGGGCGTTTTGTGGAGGGAGGGGTGTCTAAAAGTCGACTGGTGTGCAATGTACATTCGGTGTGCTGAGTGTACCGGGTAAATAGAGTCATCTATATTATTTGCGGGGTAAATAGAGTCATCTATATTATCTGCGTGGTAAATAGAGTCATCTATATTATCTGCGGGGTAAATAGAGTCATCTATATTATCTGCGGGGTAAATAGAGTCATCTATATTATCTGCGGGGGTAAATAGAGTCATCTATATTATCTGCGGGGGTAAATAGAGTCATCTATATTATCTGCTGGGTAAATAGAGTCATCTATATTATCTGCGGGGTAAATAGAGTCATCTATATTATCTGCGTGGTAAATAGAGTCATCTATATTATCTGCGGGGTAAATAGAGTCATCTATATTATCTGCGGGGTAAATAGAGTCATCTATATTATCTGCGGGGTAAATAGAGTCATCTATATTATCTGCGGGGTAAATAGAGTCATCTATATTATCTGCGGCTTGTAATAGGTCGTGCACGCGTATCTTATGTTATCTCAAGCGTGACGTGCTTACTGTAGGACGATTGAAGTACTTCGCTCTTTTCGCTAAGTATGGAGCATGGTCGGTCTCCAACCTTTTGGTGATACCGTGTCAAATTAGGAGCTCCAGTCATGCAGGATGGCGACAACCTGTAACAACCTATTACAACCTATACGCCTTTCTTGTGAGAATCTTGTTTTTCTTTTAAATAGCAGCAATGAATTCTTTCTAGGTTGGTCCTACGTGTGCCAGAGACAAATCGCTCTGCTCGCCCAGCCTGGCACGCGTGTCATATATTGCCGACCACCCGGTGTAGAGTGTACATCTGATGCCATTAGATTTACAGTGCATTCATAAATGACTTAAACGGTAGACTGAATAACCTGACATGAACCGTTTGTGGAGTCTGATCGGAAGATTTCAACGCCGTATACCCGGAGTCGTAATCTTAAACCTCAATAACAATTACGGACAGATATTCAAAATCTTGACAACTTAAACAATAAAAATCCTTTATATAAATTATCTTCGCTTTTTGTTCGTGGCTGGCAAAATCTTCGGAAGGATAATTGACCCACGTCCCGTCAACCTATTGAGCTGAAGCTCGGCAGATAGACTCGTTGCCGACGACAATACATTCTATCCAAATTTGTTAGCCACACTGAACGGCTCAAAATGTTTGCCACCCACTTTCAAGAAAAAAAAACAACTAAACCTGCAGTTGGTCGAACATGTTGGGGTCAAAACAAAATTTAAGGACTGTACGAAACATTTACGGATGTTTGGCAGCCCTGAGTCAAAGTCATATGACTGGAAGCATTGAGTCAAAGTCATATGACTCGCAGCCCTGAGTCAAACTCATATGACTGGCAGCCCTGAGTCAAAGTCGTATGACTGGCAACCCTGAGTCAAAGTCATATGACTGGCAACCCTGAGTCAAACTCATATGACTGGCAGCCCTGAGTCAAAGTCATATGACTGGCAACCCTGAGTCAAAAGTCATATGACTGGCAACCCTGAGTCAAAGTCATATGACTGGCAACCCTGAGTCAAAGTCATATGTCTGGCAGCCCTGAGTCAAACTCATATGACTGGCAGCCCTGAGTCAAAGTCGTATAACTGGCAACCCTGAGTCAAAGTCATATGACTGGCAACCCTGAGTCAAA
>CAXITT010000035.1:2059983-2070718 GCA_964033795.1 Lymnaea stagnalis
TCATATGACTGGCAAACCTGAATCAAAGTCATATGACTGGCAACCCTGAGACAAACTCATATGACTGGCAGCCCTGAGTCAAAGTCATATGACTGGCAAACCTGAGTCAAAAGTCATATGACTGGCAACCCTGAGTCAAAAGTCATATGACTGGCAACCCTGAGTCAAAGTCATATGACTGGCAGCCCTGAGTCAAACTCATATGACTGGCAGCCCTGAGTCAAAGTCGTATGACTGGCAACCCTGAGTCAAAAGTCATATGACTGGCAACCCTGAGTCAAAGTCATATGACTGGCAACCCTGAGTCAAAGTCATATGACTGGCAGCCCTGAGTCAAACTCATATGACTGGCAACCCTGAGTCAAAGTCGTATGACTGGCAACCCTGAGTCAAATTCATATGAATGGCAACCCTAAGTCAAAGTCATATGACTGGCAACCCTGAGTCAAACTCATATGACTGGCAGCCCTGAGTCAAAGTCATATGACTGGCAACCCTGAGTCAAAGTCATATGACTGGCAACCCTGAGTCAAAGTCATATGACTGACATCCCTGAGTCAAAGTCATATGATTGGCAGCCTTGAGTCAAATTCGTATAATTAGCAGCCCTGAATTAAAGTCATATGTTTGGGATTCTAGAATCTAAGTCATATGATTGACATTCCTTAATCAAAGGCATATGATTAGCATTCCTGAATCAAAGTCATATGTTTGGCAGCCCTGAATCAAAGTCATATGATTGGGATTCTTGAATCTAAGTCATATGATTGGCATTCCTGAATCAAAGTCATATGATTGGCATTCCTGAGTCAAAGTCATAAAGTCAAAGACATTTGAACAAAATGTTGTAAACTGCGTTCAACTCTTTCACAATTTTAATAATAAATCAAGTGCCAACTGTAATTGTTCCCTCAGAGCCAACTGTAATTGTTCCCTCAGAGCCAACTGTAATTGTTCCCTCAGAGCCAACTGTAATTGTTCCCTCAGTGCCAACTGTAATTGTTCCCTCAGAGCCAACTGTAATTGTTCCCTCAGTGCCAACTGTAATTGTTCCCTCAGAGCCAACTGTAATTGTTCCCTCAGTGCCAACTGTAATTGTTCCCTCAGTGCCAACTGTAATTGTTCCCTCAGAGCCAACTGTAATTGTTCCCTCAGAGCCAACTGTAATTGTTCCCTCAGAGCCAACTGTAATTGTTCCCTCAGTGCCAACTGTAATTGTTCCCTCAGTGCCAACTGTAATTGTTCCCTCAGTGCCAACTGTAATTGTTCCCTCAGTGCCAACTGTAATTGTTCCCTCAGTGCCAACTGTAATTGTTCCCTCAGTGCCAACTGTAATTGTTCCCTCAGTGCCAACTGTAATTGTTCCCTCAGTGCCAACTGTAATTGTTCCCTCAGTGCCAACTGTAATTGTTCCCTCAGTGCCAACTGTAATTGTTCCCTCAGTGCCAACTGTAATTGTTCCCTCAGTGCCAACTGTAATTGTTCCCTCAGTGCCAACTGTAATTGTTCCCTCAGTGCCAACTGTAATTGTTCCCTCAGTGCCAACTGTAATTGTTCCCTCAGTGCCAACTGTAATTGTTCCCTCAGTGCCAACTGTAATTGTTCCCTCAGTGCCAACTGTAATTGTTCCCTCAGTGCCAACTGTAATTGTTCCCTCAGTGCCAACTGTAATTGTTCCCTCAGTGCCAACTGTAATTGTTCCCTCAGTGCCAACTGTAATTGTTCCCTCAGTGCCAACTGTAATTGTTCCCTCAGTGCCAACTGTAATTGTTCCCTCAGTGCCAACTGTAATTGTTCCCTCAGTGCCAACTGTAATTGTTCCCTCAGTGCCAACTGTAATTGTTCCCTCAGTGCCAACTGTAATTGTTCCCTCAGAGCCAACTGTAATTGTTCCCTCAGAGCCAACTGTAATTGTTCCCTCAGTGCCAACTGTAATTGTTCCCTCAGTGCCAACTGTAATTGTTCCCTCAGTGCCAACTGTAATTGTTCCCTCAGAGCCAACTGTAATTGTTCCCTCAGAGCCAACTGTAATTGTTCCCTCAGTGCCAACTGTAATTGTTCCCTCAGTGCCAACTGTATGTGTTCCATCAGAGCCAACTGTAATTGTTACCTCAGAGCCAGCTGTAATTGTTCCCTTAGTGCCAACTGTAATTGTTCCCTCAGTGCCAACTGTAATTGTTCCCTCTGTTTTTTCATTCTAAATGTTAACACAATAACAGCCCAAAAGTGATGGTCATTTTTTAACCAATATTAATATTTTCATTAGTTTGTATTCGTAATTTGACTATTGCTCAGAATTGAAAGCAAGTTGATGAATGATTTCAACATAACAGACTTCAAAACACTAGTTACTAGTATGTCGTCGTTGCTACTGGGCAGATTGTTTGACATGAAATTCATTTCTACATCCCTGGTAATTAGTAAAGTTTTTTTTTACAAAAATAATAAAAAATATTTTAAAAAAAACAACCAACAATAAGAACATTTCTATTAATTTTAAAATTGTATTTATTTAATCACGATTGCCCTCTTTTAAATTTCATAAATCTGTAATAAATAAATAAATTGTATTAAAAAAACATCTTTATACAGAAAATACGCCCAACTATACAGACAAAGCAATTTAAAAGCAACAAGTTAAACGTAGAGCAATATTCAATGAAAAGTTATGAAAATATGGAATCATTTCAGGGAACCATTCTCCAAAATGTGTTTCTGCTGGGTGTGACAGGGGAACAACGACAAGTTTCTGCTGGGTGTGACAGGGGAACAACGACAAGATTCTGCTGGGTGTGACAGGGGAACAACGACAAGTTTCTGCTGGGTGTGAAAGGGGAACAACGACAAGTTTCTGCTGGGTGTGACAGGGGAACAACGACAAGAAAAAAAAAAAAAAAACAGAAACAACAACAACACACGTCATTTTACCTTGTTCAAGAATTTTGGTTTGTAAAAGTTTAATTATTGAATACATGAATAACGGCTTAAAAAAACAAACAACAAAAGCATGTTAAATTCTGTACACATTTTGATAATGAATAAACTGTCTGGCATGGACACACTGACACGGACACACTGACACGGCCACACTGACACGGACACACTGACTCGGACACACTGACACGGACACACTGACACGGACACACTGACACGGACACTCTAATCACTTACTGATACGAACACACAGACACACGGACACACTGACACTCCGTATTGTTAGAACAAGAAACAAAAACACCTCTACGTGTATCACAGGTATAGAAAAGTGCAATCTAATCCAGCTGTGCCCAACACTAGACCCGCATGAACCCCTTGTGGCGCCGGTTCCACCAGATGACCCCTAGGTCAAACCCTCGCAGACCCGCTTATGCTTTTAATAGAGCTCCCAGAAAGACATTGATCAAAATAACACAGGGGTACAACACAGTGGTATAACACTGTGGTACAACACAGTGGTACAACACAGTGGTACAACACAGTGGTACAACACAGTGGTACAACACAGTGGTACAACACAGTGGTACAACACAGTGGTACAACACAGGGGTACAACACAGGGGTACAACACAGGGGTACAACACAGGGGTACAACACAGTGGTACAACACAGTGGTACAACACAGTGATACAACACAGTGGTACAACACAGTGATACAACACAGTGGTTCATTGGCCTTTTTACGAAACTTTGGAATAAGCAAACCTAATACATTAATTTAAAATAATGATAATTGAAAAATAATTAAATAAAATGTATACAGCCATGGGTATAGACTATAGACACGAGAAGCTATGTATACAACCTGGGGGGGGGTGGCCTCAGCAAATGCATATATAAGAAAAAATGTATTGAACCCGGATGTGAATGATTATATCACGTTATGCTCCATCGGAAGTACTCAGCTAGTGTGGAAATGGATAGGAAGTGATCAGCTTGTGTGGATATGGATCGGAAGTGCTCAGTTGGTGTGGATGTGGATCGGAAGTGCTCAGTTGGTGTGGATATAAATCGGAAGTGCTCAGTTGGTGTGGATGTGGATCGGAAGTGCTCAGTTGGTGTGGATGTGGATCGAAAAATAAAATTTAAAAAACCTTTCGTTTCTTAAAACAAAAAACGGCGTTGAAAACCCAATTTGCCCTGAGACTTGCGGCCTGAGACTTGCGGCCTGAGACTTGCGGCCTGAGACTTGCGGCCTGAGACTTGCGGCCTGTTCTCTTTGGTGGATTTCTGATTTCTTCGTTTGTCTACGAACTCTTTTAAATTCTTTCAACCTTAAACATATATGTTCGTTTATTTGGATGTGTAAATTGTTCTGGTGAACTGGGGGGAGGAGAAATGGAAAAAGAGGTTAGTTTATGAAAAAATAGAAAGACATTTTAAGTTTTATCTGACGTGCTTATTGCTGTTTTTCTCCCTTCCTCCGAAGGACATAAAAAAAAAAATAATAAAAAATTTGAACTTAGTTTAAATATTATTACAAAGAAATACATAGGTGGTTTTATTTTTTGCTTGTTAAGTGCGACAATGGTTAGTATGGGTCATCCAGTGATGGACCTGTCTTGGTTGACGGAATCTGTCCTCTATGCTCTACATTATCTCTGTTTAAACATACACTTTATGTACACATATTTACAGACATTTTTTTAATGCTCATTCACGCGCCATACCTTATAGTGTGTACATACGTGTTTCTAAACAGTGTTTCTTGTACAAAACGTGTACATCTTATCTTTTTGTGTAAGCAAACGTTTCTAAACATTATTTCGTGCACACATGTTGGCATGGAAATCCCCACGCCACAAGTCTGTATGCTTATACATGAGGCATAGAATATACATGAGGCATAGAATATACATGAGGCAGTCTGTTGTCACTGGGACGACCAATCAACATGTACAGGAAGTGTTGTTGTTGTTGTTGTTGTTTTTTTAAATTGTGTTTGTTTTGTTACAAATACTGTTGTGTGGCCGGTACTGTAAATGTCACTTAGTGCAGCCACATAGAACTGAAATCATCTTTAAAAAAAAACAACGGTAAGATTAGAACCGGGAATAGCACCAAATGTATCAACAGGTCATGTGTAGTACGTCACACATTTCTTAGTACGTAAATTGTCCAATGATCTAACAATTTGTAGACGTTCCTTGCTCTAATAATTCTAAGAGTTTCCTGTATTAAATGATTCTTAGAAATTCTATTCTCCAATAATTCTTAGAATTTCTATTCTCCAATATTTCCTAGATTTTACTTTATCAAATAATTAATATAATTTTATTTCGTCAATCCTGCGTAACAATTTCTTTCGCCAATTATTCATATAAATTACCTTTTCTAATAAATCCATAGGCGTTCATACTTGCACTTTCTTGAAAGAGAAGGGGTGCACAGGGGGGTGGGGGACAAATATAGATATGTGGTTTTAAACAATAACCTCAAAAAATTGATTTGATCTATAATTTTTTTAAATTAAATTTAAAAAAAAAACATGTGTTCTATTTATAGAATTAAAATAACTTTTGCCCTTTACACAGATACCAATAGGGAAAAAATCACACACACAAAAAACTAAGTGCCACCCCACATGAAGTGGAGGTAATCAAGAATTTCTTCAATGTTCGTTGGATGATAAAGTGACTTCCCTTTGACCGGTATGAATAATAAT
Source organism: Lymnaea stagnalis (assembly GCA_964033795.1). Lineage (NCBI taxonomy): Eukaryota > Metazoa > Mollusca > Gastropoda > Lymnaeidae > Lymnaea > Lymnaea stagnalis. Next base: position 2,065,646 of record CAXITT010000035.1, read on the forward strand.
CAATTTAGTCTCTGAAAGGCAGTTTGAAAACTGATGACATCCTGCTGTACATGTGTTGGTAACATGTTGCCTAGAACCAGGTAATCACTACCTCCAGCAGGTTATCGCTCCAGGTTTCAGTAAATGTCTTCTGAGTAAGGCCTGTAAATGTAAGTGCCGTTGTACTTGAATCTGTCTCCGGACAGATGGCCAGGGGCCATCACCACCTTCCCGGCCGTCGGATTCCTCGTGTGGACCAGGGTGATCCCGGCGTCGTTGACTCCTTCCGTGATCGTCCGGTCGGCCGTGATGCGGTACTGTCCGCCCGCCGGCCCCCTGCCCCCGGACTCCAACAACGTGACCTCCCGAACGATCTGCTCCTGACCCCGCGACGGGGCGGCCAACACCTCCGTCCTGATCTCCCTGCTGACGACACCTTGCTGCTGGCCGAATCTCTTCTCGTAGTCTCGCTGGGATTCGTTCGCTTGGACGACGGTGGTGTACGTTGTATTCTTACGCGTCAGCCCCGAGTCCACGACCCCTTCCCTTCGCGCCCGCTCCTTCCCGGTGTAGTAGACGGTCCTGGCGTCATCCAGGTCGATGTCGGAGAACCCGTCGTTCCGGCTGTCGGTGACCTCGTTCCGGATGATGCCCCCTTGTCTCTCCTGCATGATGCGCCTCTCGGCCGCCTGCGCCTGGAGAATCTCCCACTGGCGGTGCTGCTCCTCCTGCCGACGGTTGTACTCGTTCACGTCCACCTGGGGCGGCCGTGGTGGCGCCTCGATCTGATCGACGTACGCGTCCCCTGTCCTCCTGGTGACGAACGTGCGCTCGACGATCTGCGTGCCGTAGTTGTTCTGGGTGTAGCCGTAATCTATCTCGCCCTGCAGATGACCTTGAACTTGGCCGTTTCGAACGATCGTCTCCCCGGACGTGATCCCCGCCGACAGACCCGCCGTCTCGATGACCGGACTGAAAGAATAGTCCACATCGGCCTTGACGCCCTCGACCCTCTGATTGGAACTGTACTCAATGGCCCTCAAACCCCCATTGTTGACCCCGGCGTATTCGGCCGTCCCCCTGGAGGATCCACTTCCGAGCAGGTAGCTTTGGTCCGTGTAGGCGCTCGCGTGGAGCGCCTGCCTCCGGTCTTCTCTGTACGGGGTGGGCGTGAAGTAGCGCTTCATCAGCTGGTTCTTGGTGGACGGGTTCAGAACCATCTTAGAGTCCGCGGACGTGGGGATGGCGTGCTCTATGAAGTTTCTGTTCCGGCATTTGAAGTGGACGAGCCACGTGACCGCGAGGAAGAGGAACAGGGCGAGGAAGCAGATGAGAGGCGACCACGGGAAACTCTCGCTGTTGATGTCTGGACTTCTTGTGATGACCCTGCCGTAGAAGACAAAGTAGACGATGTGTCCGGCAAGTAGCGGCGACCCTGTTTGGAAAAAAAAAAGGGGGGGGGGACATTACAATAAATATATATATAAAAAAAAGAGTGGTAAAGATTATTTATAAAACTTAATGGTGAAAGATGATAGAACCGGAGACACAATTATGCCCAGTGGCGAATTTTGACTCAATCCCACCAGATGTGTCCGGCAAGTAGCGGCGACCCTGTTTGGAAAAAAAAAAGGGGGGGGGGACATTACAATAAATATATATATAAAAAAAAGAGTGGTAAAGATTATTTATAAAACTTGATGGTGAAAGATGATAGAACCGGAGACTCAATTATGCCCAGTGGCGTATTTTGACTCAATCCCACCCCGGGGTAGTAACTTACAATTTGAGAACCTACACATCTATTATTCAATGTTGATAATATATATTTTTTAAAAAATATATTAATAAAATTACCCCCCCCCCCTTTTTTCGTCCCACCAGGTACGTCAAACATTAGATCTATGACAGACAATAGTTGCTTGCTAACACATTTTTTCATAAGAGACCCAAGTGACGTAACACATCAATAACTGACTGAAAGACTATAAAACAAACAAAATGAAAATAAAATATTCAATAGGGACCCCGTTCTCACAGAAACAGAAGGCCGAAATGATCACAAACACAGAATGCCGTGTTGACCCCAGACACAGAAGGCCGAGATGACCACAGCCACGGAAGGTCACGAAGACCAGAGACACAGAAGGCCATAATGAACATAGACATCGAAGGCGGTGATGACTAAAACCACATATTCACAGACACAGAAAGCCGTGCTGACCACAACCCCATACTCACAGACACAGAATGCCGTGCTGACCACAGACACATACAGACACAGAAGGCGGTGAATACCACAACCCCATACTCACGGACACAGAATGCCGTGATGATCACAGACACATACTCACAGACACAGAATGCCGTGATGACCACACCACAGACACATACTCACAGACACAATGCCGTGATGACCACACCACAGACACATACTCACAGACACAGAAGGCGGTGATGACCACACCACAGACACATACTCACAGACACAGAAGGCGGTGATGACCATGGTCAGGTTCAGGTTGCTCATCTTCTTCCAGACGCCGAAGCCGATGTAGTAGACGATCATCATGACGGACAGCAGGACAGCGATGCACGCGGAGATGGTCTCCAGCCAGACGATGGCCTCCCACTCGGTCTTGTTGTAGGTGGACGCTGTGCGTGAGATGAGGACGAGTTCATGTTAAATCATTATCGTAAATGCAGAGTGCGGTTAGGACTGTGTGCGTACAGGAGGACTGTGTGCGTACAGGAGGACTAGGTGCGTACATCAGGGCTGGGTGTGTACAGTGGGATTGAGTGCGTACCGAGGATTGAGTGCGTACAGGAGGATTAAGTGCGTACAAGAGGACTGAGTGCGTACAGGAGGATTAAGTGCGTACAAGAGGATTGAGTGCGTGCAGGAGGACTTAGTACGTAAAGGAGGATTGAGTTCATTCGATTACGTACAGGAGAATTGAGTTTGTACAGGAGGATCGAATGTGTACAGGAGGATCGAATGTGTACAGGAGGATTGAATGTGTACAGTTAAGAAGGTACATAAAAAATATTCCTTTCCGCAAGACGTATAATCATAATAATTTATTATTTTTAAATAAATAATCCTAGATTGATCTCTAGTTCTGGTAATGTGTGTGTCACCTGTGAATAGAGCCCGGGGGCTCTATTATCTAATATCTCATGGGGTGTCATTCATTTCGTTTCAATACATATATAAACACTGATATTGGCACACAGTGTATGGGCTTGGCGGTGTCGCCCCATAGTTTATGGGCTAGGCGGTGTCGCCCCACAGTATGCACTTACATCGGGACACGCAGGCGCATATTGACTACATCCAAATATTTGCTAAAGCATTCACTAATAAAAGGGACTATGTCCAACATGTTTCCATAATTCGTCCTTCTTCCCCCCCCCCTCCCCCCCCCCGTGGTGCAAAAACGATATAGAGGCTTTTCTGTTAGAGATTAATTTACCGTAGTGGGGGTGAGGGTGGGGAGGGGGAGGGCGGGCGAGCGAGCGGGCGGGCGAGTGTGTTTGGGAAGTGAAGGATAAAATGTAAACAATGTTGTTGAAGGCAGTGAAACGCAACCTTAAGGTACCACCTACCAAAGCAGTAGCGAGTTATTTTTTTTTAAAATGATAGTGTGTGGGGGGGGGGGGAAGTCAACATAATGTGTCATTGGTGTCCGAGCCATAAAAAAAATATGTTAAAAAAAAAAAAAAACATAAAAAAAAAATGGTAAAAAAATTTTTTTTAAAAGGAGGGTGGGTGGGGGGGGGGGGTAGTCAAAATAATGTGTCATTGGTGTCCGAGCCATAAAACAAATATTTTAAAATAAACAAAAAACATTAAATAAAAATTGTTAAAAATAAATAAAAAGGACTTTCCTTCAAAGACGAGTTTAGGCGCATTTAAAGTAGACAATAATTTAAAATTCTTTAAATTTACCACGAAATCACGATAGTATGGGCGACAGTGTCAACTCGCCTCTGACAACCCAGTACTCGTTTCCAGCCGTTCACCAGGTGGAGACTGCACGAGAAATCTTGCAAAGTCACGTGTGTAAACCAACAAAATGCGCCCCACGCACAAGAATGCGCCCCACACACACACACAAAAAAAAAATGGGAGTGGAGAGACAAGACTTTAAAAAGGTACCGTGCTACTGATATAATGAGAACCGGCGTTATCTGTAGGCCCTATGCCGTCTCCGAAGACGAAAGTGAAACATACAGATTCTGTGTCTAGACCGATTCGATGTTTTTTGCCTCCTTCACCTCCACACAGATGATGTCCGTATTCAAGCTACAACATGTGGAACTCCCTGAAAGGGGAGGTAGATAAGGTCAACAAGAGCGTTAACCAATGTTTACCTTTCTACATTACTGGGGTTTCAGATTGCTAAACACGGGGGGGGGGGGGGGGGGGGGGTGAGGGGAAGGGGATGTCAAAGGTGATAGGTATGCACACAAATTATTTTCCATTCGTCAGTTTCGTCAAAGGCCATACCGTGACTCTTTGTAAAGATTTGAGAAGCAGTTTCTGAATGTACCGAAACAACATTATTTACGATATCTGGTGCATACACAAAAATGGTTTGTGACAATCTTGTGCATACATAAAAATGGTTTGTGACAATCTTGTGCATACACAAAAATGGTTTGTGACAATCTTGTGCATACCAAAAAATGGTTTCTGACAATCTGGTGCATACACAAAAATGGTTTGTTACACTCTGGTGAATACAAAAAAAGATTCTGGTGCATACGAAAAATGGTTTATGACAATCTGTTGCATAAAATAAAAGTCTGTGACAATCTAGTGTATACACAAAAATGGCATATTATATCTGGAACATTCACAAAAGAATATTAAATTTGGAAATGCAAGCATGGTCCCCGGAATGTCGTAAGGCCAAAATCTTTTGGGCTGTACAAATTAAATTTAAAAAAAAAAATATATATATATTTTTCGACGCCCAATCTTATATTGACCAACTATTTTCTTGTGCAACCATTATTTGATGTAGTTTCAACATCACCCTCCCACCCACTCCACCATTTAAAAAAAAAAGAAAAAAAAAAAAAAGA
>CAXITT010000035.1:2073541-2119858 GCA_964033795.1 Lymnaea stagnalis
GGGGGGAGAAAAATGGTTCAGGTTCAGCTTTCCCACGCATTGGTGGATTTAGGGTGTAATGGGGGACGTTCGTACCAGGGGGGGGGGGGGTGCTGTTAAACAATGTGCATAAATTGATGGAAACCTCACTATAACGAGATAATTGGCGTAAAATCAGAGAGCGTTGATGGTCGGGGTCATAGGGTCATGGGGTCATGTGAATACTTTGGGCTACCATATTCTGTGATAGAAGTTTAAGTTGTTCTTTATAATTTTTGTTTTTCAATTTCTATGCTGTCTGCTGTTTAAAGTCTACTGTCTGCTGTTTAAAGTCAACTGTCTGCTGTTTAAAGTCAACTGTCTGCTGTTTAAAGTCAACTGTCTGCTGGCGCTAGCACGCGTGTCAGTAAAAAAAAAAAGGGGGGGGGGGCGGGGGGACGCAGTGCTAGAAAAAAAAAAAAGGGGGGGGGGTCGGTGGAACGCAGTGCTAGAAGAAAATAAATGTCCACCTCACCCTAATAGGACAAATCTAAGAATCAGACATGTCCCTGACATCTACCCGGTGGCAGTGACATGACAATGACCGTCACCATCTATGACAAAATATTCAAAAATTCTGTTTCAAGTAACGACACTTAAGAAATGCGACTAGAAAAAAAATTTTTTTTTTAAATATTGAAAACATCTCGAGTGAGTCGGTTTCAGATCTCGCGATGACATTTCTCAGGGTCACACTGGATGGTGACATGTCACAGGGTCAGACTGGATGTTTCCATGTTTGCTGTCGAGTGCTGAACGCGGGCTTATATTACAGCAGTCACGGTACTCATTATTGCAGCAACCCACTGCGTGGCTGTTAATTAGATTGTGTGCGTGCGTGTAGATGTGTGCGTGTCGATGTCATGAGCGCGGGACATTGGTCAATATTGGACAACAGGTAAGAGGTAGACAGCTCATGGCTGTCAAGGGCGTGTCCACGTTGAGATACGGTGTCATCAGTTGTACAGTCTGTGTAAATACGTTTAAAGAACTGCTTCATGGCGGGTATATTCGGGTATATTCGGGTATATTCGGGTATATAATTTGTCCCTTTAGGTATTTTTCTATTCGTTTCTGTAAGAGGGCTTAAATTTAAGGTATACTTCAGTGCCCTGTGAACTTGTTTCTCTTGGTCCGAGGCACGGTTGATAATCCCCCAACAATAAATTTCAAGGACAGATATTCGAAGTGTTCACAATTTCCACGGACAAACAATTTTATGGACAAAAAACAATTTTATGGACAAGCAAACATGTTTACGGAGATATATAAAAAATCAGAAAATCTGATGAAACTATGAAACTTAAAAACTACTTAAAAACCAAGCTCCCACAATGTTGAACCAAGCTCCCACAATGTTGAACCAAGCTCCCACAATGTTGAACCAAGCTCCCACAATGTTGAGCCAAGCTCCCACAATGTTGAACCAAGTACCCACAATATTGAACCAAGCTACCACAATATTGAACCAAGCTCCCACAATGTTGAACCAAGCTCCCACCATGTTGAACCAAGCTCCCACCATGTTGAACCAAGCTCCCACCATGTTGAACCAAGCTCCCACCATGTTGAACCAAGCTCCCACCATGTTGAACCAAACAAAACAAGTCGCTTTGAAATAAAAATTTGGTACATAGTCGTCACTTGACTTCTCGAGAGGAAAAAAAAAGGGTTGGGGGGGGGGGGAAGGGGGGGTTGTTGCCACTTTTCGGATGTTTGCCCCCTTCATTCAAAGTTGATCATTGAATTATTTTTACATCACAACTTCGGGCCACTTAATTATTAAAAAAAAAAGGGGTGGGGGGGGGGGGGAAGAGGGGGTTGTTGCCACTTTTCGGATGTTTGCCACCTTCATTCAAAGTTGATCATTGAATTATTTTTACATCACAACTTCGGGCCACTTAATTATTCGAGGTCCGGCGCCCCACGCTCCCGTAGTTACAGGGGTTGCAGGTCCCAGGCGACGGCTCTGACTTGCAGCACCACATACAGGTACATCTCGATTTGCGAAACCAACAGTTCCATTCCCAGAGGTCCTCCTTTGCTTTTGTTCTCAATGCGTCAAACAAACCTCATAAATAGGATTTTTAAATTATTTTTGCGGTCCTGGTTCTTGAATGTTAACTGTCATTATCTTTTTTCCCCTGGAATCCGTCCGTCACAATGTGAGGATGGTAAAGTCTTCGGAGGACGACAGCGCAAGGCCTGGGATTATTCTTTTAGCAGGATAAGCTGGTTCCCTAGACAGCAAATCGCCTCTCTCCACGCACCTGGATAACCCAAGGGAACATCATTGGATGGTACAGCTTGGCACCAGGGCCGTCGCAGGAGTTGCCGAAATTTTCATTTTTATCAATGTTATCCAAATACGGGACTCCATCTCCTGGTTTGTATTCATAGTTCACCTTCTCTTAGATGAGTTCCCATCCAAGGTTAACGGGTCAAATCCACCCGGGGTGCTTGGGATGTTTCTGCTTGTCTTGGCTTTGGTGGGAATTGAACTCCAGACCAGCAGGTTTTTTTTGGAATGATTTACATATGAAAGGCATCGATATAAATATCGAACATGTAAGATCTGTCATAACGATACCTTACTAAAGTCAAATAAGTTTGAACAAAAAAAAAATGCTATGAAAAGCAATATTGTGACAGCAAACCGATATCCTTCCTTAAAAAAAACGTCAACATAGTATTTGACCGAAATCTTAAATGTACAAGAAATAACCGTCCAAACATCGGCGACAGCAATGTGTCCACTTCTCATCGACTCTAGTTACTTGACAAAAACATGCATCGAAGTAACGCACTTTATAAGGTTTAAATTGATTCGATGTCCGTACAAATAAAAAAAAAATTACTACAAGTGTTTTTAAGAATCCCTTTTACACAGACTGATTTTATTTACAGAGGCTACTGAACGCAGCTGTGCACGCTTTTTGGTGCAGATAGCAAGACATTTTATTTTGCGCGCCTATTTAACACAGCGTTAAAGGTAACATACATACCGACATTAATGCCTAAGTAATTATTAGTTGTGATAATTTTCGTAAAAGCACATGTTCTTAAATCGAGGGCGGCCTGTGTAATGAATGAGTTCAGTTTGTCTACGCTGCAGTGTGACCTTGGAGAGCGTTTATTATAGTTTATAATGTAAGTTTTATATTGGTCCCAAGAGCATCAAAAAGATAGCCTAAGTTTTATTACATGTCTCATTTGAGAGTGTAGGCCAAGAATTCTCTTAAGTTAACACAAACTGCTCTCACCTGTCCTCACATGCTCTCACCTGCTCTCAACTGCCATCACCTGCCCTCACCTGCTCTCACCTGCTTTCACCTACCAATCACCTGCCCTCACCTGAATCGTATCCGAAAGGTAAGTTTTTGGGGAAGCTCGCCGTCGAGCAGTTGCCGCCGTTGCCGTCCTCGCAGCCGATCCTGTAGAACAGCCCCACCCCGACCCTGTAGTCGCTCGTCTTCAGCCAGATCCACAACGGGGTGACGACCCCGGCGATCTGAAGCACGGTGGCTAAGATGGTCAGGCATAAGGTCAAGGTCAGCCAGCTCTTCGGCTTCATCCCGGGATGCTGGCTCTCAACAAAAATATCCAAACGGTTTGCGTGCGATCGTCAGGTGGAACACGTTGGACGGGGAACTGTTGCAGCAGCAGTCAGTGTTCAGCGAATCCGGGAATATTTCAGCAGAATTTCTTGTTCAGCGAATCCGGGAATATTTCAGCAGAATTTCTTGTTCAGCGAATCAGGGAATATTTCAGCATAATTTCTTGTTCAGCGAATCCGGGAATATTTCAGCATAATTTCTTGTTCAGCGAATCCGGGAATATTTCAGCATAATTTCTTGTTCAGCGAATCGGGAATATTTCAGCGGAATTTCTTGTTTAGCGAATCCTGGAATATTTCAGCAGAATTTCTTGTTCAGCAAATCCTGGAATATTTCAGCAGCATTTCTTGTTCAGCAAATCCTGGAATATTTCAGCAGAATTTCTTGTTCAGTAAATCCTGCAATGTTTCGCTAGCAGTCATTGTTCAGTAAATCCTGGTGAAATGTTGACACGATTCTACCATTTGCTACTTTGCGCTGTCTTTGAGCTTAAATTCCCGAATGCGAAATCTCCATGGGTCGTAGAGCGCGCGGCGGTGGTGATGACCTTTGACCCGAGTGCAGCTATAGAAAAAAAATCAACAAAGAAGTCCATGGGTAAAAGGCTTCATAGAGAAGTCACGTGACACATTTGAACTCTTCCCCGGGGCTTGTTATAAGTTCATTTCAGTGTCTCGTTTATAAGTAGCTTGTTATTTGGTTGTTGTTCAAGGTGATGTCGGTTCAACCTTCGAACGTTGATCTAGTCTCTAGGTTCATCTACGTCACGCGAGCTTGGATTGGTTTATCAGCTGAAATAGACAATGTGATGACGTCAAAAATAGAGGTTTAAAAAAAAATTGATGTAGATCAGTATTCCCCAACGCGGGGCGTGACAGGGCAATTATAATATTATTTTGACGGTGGTGCATTAAGTCTAGGGAAATTTTGATAACATTTGAAAAAAGGATGTAAAAAAAGGGGGGGGGGGAATTAGACAAGACAGGGAGGTGATGTTAGTCAAGACAGGGACACGATGCTAGACAAGACAGTGAGACGATGTTAGACAAGAAAGGGAGACGATGTTAGACAAGGAAATTTTGAAAAAATTTGAAAAAAGGATGTAAAAAAAGGGGGGGGGGGGAATTAGACAAGACAGGGAGGTGATGTTAGTCAAGACAGGGACACGATGCTAGACAAGACAGTGAGACGATGTTAGACAAGACAGGGAGACGATGTTAGACAAGGGAGGGAGACGATGTTAGACAAGACAGGGAGACGATGCTAGACGAGACAGGGAGACGATGTTAGACAAGACAGGGAGACGATGTTAGACAAGGCAGGGAGACGATGTTAGAAAAGACAGGGAGATGATGTTAGACGAGACAGGGAGACGATGTTAGACGAGACAGGGAGACGATGTTAGACAAGGAAGGGAGACGATGTTAGACAAGACAGGGATACGATGCTAGACAAGACAGGGAGACGACGTTAGTCAAGACAGGGAGACGATGTTAGACAAGACAGGGAGACGATGCTAGACAAGACAGGGAAAAATAACACCTCATACATGTGTAGTATCAAAAATCTGCCTTAACAAAACTGTACACATACCCCGAGCGGGGGCTTGTGGGGGCCTTTTATATAACATCAAAGAAAGGTGTGTTGTAAAGCTGGGTGCACTTTTGAGATGTCGCCACGGGCGGCATTAAGTCAAGCCACGCCCCAGATTCCGTCGTCTCAGTTATTTTTTTATGTCATGACAGTTGTTTATGTTTTGACAATGTGAACGTCTGAGAAAAGACCTTTTTAAACGTGTGGTCCTATGATAGTGTTTTCAGGGTTGCATAAATAAATACACGACCTCGGCATATCGCCCAAATAGTGAGAGAGAAACATTGGTCAAATAGTGATAGAGAAACATTGGTCAAATAGTGATAGAGAAACATTGGTCAAATAGTGATAGAGAAACATTGGTCAAATAGTGATAGAGAAACATTGGTCAAATAGTGATAGAGAAACATTGGTCAAATAGTGATAGAGAAACATTGGTCAAATAGTGATAGAGAAACATTGGTCAAATAGTGATAGAGAAACATTGGTCAAATAGTGATAGAGAAACATTGGTCAAATAGTGATAGAGAAACATTGGTCAAATAGTGATAGAGAAACATTGGTCAAATAGTGATAGAGAAACATTGGTCAAATAGTGATAGAGAAACATTGGTCAAATAGTGATAGAGAAACATTGGTCAAATAGTGATAGAGAAACATTGGTCAAATAGTGATAGAGAAACATTGGTCAAATAGTGATAGAGAAACATTGGTCAAATAGTGATAGAGAAACATTGGTCAAATAGTGATAGAGAAACATTGGTCAAATAGTGATAGAGAAACATTGGTCAAATAGTGATAGAGAAACATTGGTCAAATAGTGATAGAGAAACATTGGTCAAATAGTGATAGAGAAACATTGGTCAAATAGTGATAGAGAAACATTGGTCAAATAGTGATAGAGAAACATTGGTCAAATAGTGATAGAGAAACATTGGTCAAATAGTGATAGAGAAACATTGGTCAAATAGTGATAGAGAAACATTGGTCAAATAGTGATAGAGAAACATTGGTCAAATAGTGATAGAGAAACATTGGTCAAATAGTGATAGAGAAACATTGGTCAAATAGTGATAGAGAAACATTGGTCAAATAGTGATAGAGAAACATTGGTCAAATAGTGATAGAGAAACATTGGTCAAATAGTGATAGAGAAACATTGGTCAAATAGTGATAGAGAAACATTGGTCAAATAGTGATAGAGAAACATTGGTCAAATAGTGATAGAGAAACATTGGTCAAATAGTGATAGAGAAACATTGGTCAAATAGTGATAGAGAAACATTGGTCAAATAGTGAGGGAGAAACATTGGTCAAATAGTGATAGAGAAACATTGGTCAAATAGTGATAGAGAAACATTGGTCAAATAGTGATAGAGAAACATTGGTAAAATAGTGATGGAGAAACATTGGTCAAATAGTGAGAGAGAAACATTGGTCAAATAGTGATGGAGAAACATTGGTAAAATAGTGATAGAGAAACATTGGTCAAATAGTGATAGAGAAACATTGGTCAAATAGTGATAGAGAAACATTGGTCAAATAGTGAGAGAGAAACATTGGTCAAATAGTGATGGAGAAACATTGGTAAAATAGTGATAGAGAAACATTGGTCAAATAGTGATAGAGAAACATTGGTAAAATAGTGATAGAGAAACATTGGTAAAATAGTGATAGAGAAACATTGGTCAAATAGTGAGAGAGAAACATTGGTCAAATAGTGATGGAGAAACATTGGTCAAATAGTGATAGAGAAACATTGGTCAAATAGTGATAGAGAAACATTGGTAAAATAGTGATAGAGAAACATTGGTCAAATAGTGATAGAGAAACATTGGTCAAATAGTGATAGAGAAACATTGGTCAAATAGTGATAGAGAAACATTGGTCAAATAGTGAGGGAGAAACATTGGTCAAATAGTGATAGAGAAACATTGGTCAAATAGTGATAGAGAAACATTGGTCAAATAGTGATAGAGAAACATTGGTCAAATAGTGATAGAGAAACATTGGTCAAATAGTGATAGAGAAACATTGGTAAAATAGTGATAGAGAAACATTGGTAAAATAGTGATAGAGAAACATTGGTAAAATAGTGATAGAGAAACATTGGTAAAATAGTGATAGAGAAACATTGGTAAAATAGTGATAGAGAAACATTGGTCAAATAGTGAGGGAGAAACATTGGTCAAATAGTGATAGAGAAACATTGGTCAAATAGTGATAGAGAAACATTGGTCAAATAGTGATAGAGAAACATTGGTAAAATAGTGATAGAGAAACATTGGTAAAATAGTGATAGAGAAACATTGGTCAAATAGTGAGGGAGAAACATTGGTAAAAATTGATTAAAATCTTGAAACTTTACAGAATTCTCGCTCAGCTGGAGGTGCTGAAATTCTGCCCGTAAATAACCGTAGATTCAATGAACAATTTTTGTTATCAAACATCTTTTTGGAAGATTTGCCGAGACATTGAATTAATCAAATATTTGATCCTCTCGAATCGACAGCGTAAGCAAATCATAACCTGGTGTTAGGAAAGACTACCTCACGGTCAAATGAGTTGATATGTTGATTTGAATCAACACCTATTACAACTTCTATTCGACATGTCATGTGACCTTTAGATCTTTATGAAATATTGTTCAGTTTATTTTCGTCTCTACCGAATGCGAACGTTGTGGCTCGTAGGCTCTGGAATAACTTTACAGGTAAATAACATCAAATCTTTTTCCTTTGCAAAACATGGAATATTTTTTCAAGTTATAATAAAATGGGTCAAATGCAAAATAATATTTATATTTTAAAGTTTTCCTTTGCAAAGTTCATTGAAGTTATTAAATAGTTGAACTCCCATTAATTCAAGCAGCTTTACTATTTAGGCTACCTGTTAGATTTCGTAAGGCTGAATGAATATTTAGGGTTTAACACATTTTAAAAAAATGTCATCTCCAGTTTCAAATTGATCATGTTAATATTTTGCCTATGGTCCACAACGCGATTTTATATATTTAAAAAAAAAATTAAATTAAATCCAAGATATATTCCATACGTCACATTATAACTGTCTTCAAACAGATTTAAAAAAAAAAAATATTATATTCGTTAACAAAGTATTTTCTACAATCACAATATTATACACTATCTGTGATGTCCTAACATTTTCTAAACTCATATTCAAGTTTCTGCAGGTCTTAGATTCAGATAGTTTCTGCAACCTCAAGGCACTTGCCATACCTTTGCCACAGTCCCCAGCATTTTCGACACCCTCCAAAAAGTCACAGATTATTTGACGACTGGATCAGTTTTCTCATCTCAGCCGTTTGCCGGGCCATTGATTCATTGTTTATTGTCTTTCGTGCGTCATGCACCCTTAATTATGGAGCCATTCCCACCCCACCCACCCTTAAAAATTGCTTTTCAAAAGGAATCTACCCACACACCCCCTTTCTCCCCAGCACTGTCACGCATCACCTCCATAACTCCCACCCCCATTGTAACGCATCACCTCCACAAATGCCTCACCCCCTACTGTCACGCATCACCATCACAACTCCCACCCCTCCATCAGGAAAACCTGGTCCGTAGCACGTCTTAGGTCATTGACTGTAATGAACTAAAATTTATTTATATAAAACCCAGCACAAAATAAATATAAATATATAAATGGACAGTTGAAGCGGGCGACATTTAAACTGGGATCCACAGAGGAGCTTTTAAGTTTTATGCGCGCCTCGGACTCTTTCAAATTCGTGTCAGCTCATCACCACCAACAACAACAACAAAACTCATTACTCGCGGCGATTTCACGGGCCATCTTGAAAGTGGAAGACAGGTTCAAAGTTCAGATCTTAAGCATTTAAAATATAACACTCGAACAGTGGTCTCAAACTCAAAGTATTTCCAAATAACACTAGAAAAGTGGTCTCAAACTCAAAGTATTTCCAAATAACACTAGAAAAGTGGTCTCAAACTCAAAGTATTTCCAAATAACACTAGAAAAGTGGTCTCAAACTCAAAGTGCCAATTTATCACATTAGATACACATCATGCGACATCATTCCACTAACATCTTATTTCATGAATTACTTATTTTAAAAATTATCCATTATACACAATGATAGAGATAATAATGTGTTACTTATTTTAAAAATTATCCATTATACACGATTGTAGAGATAATAATGTGTTACTTATTTTAAAAATTATCCATTATACACGATTGTAGAGATGATAATGTGTTACTTATTTTAAAAATTATCCATTATACACGATTGTAGAGATAATAATGTGTTACTTATTTTAAAAATTATCCATTATACACGATTGTAGAGATGATAATGTGTTCGTATACTTTACCGACAAGTTTTCATTCATTTTAAGAGCAGAGCTCAATTAAAATTCATTACGTAGACGTAGTCAGACCAGACGACAGGCGACTTGTGGGACTTAAAAACGTTTATTAGTCGCTGCTCTGAGATGGCCATCAGACTAATATAGCCATTAGACTAATATAGCCATCAGACTAATATAGCCATCAGACTAATACAGTCATCAAACTAATGTAGTCATCCGACTAATATAGCCATCAGACTGAAATAGACATCAAACTAATATAGCCATCAAACTAATATAGCCATCAAACTAATATAGCCATCAGACTAATATAGCCATCAAACTAATATAGCCATCAGACTAATATAGCCATCAGACTAATATAGCCATCAGACTAATATAGCCATCAAACTAATATAGCCATCAGACTAATATAGCCATCAAACTAATATAGCCATCAAACTAATATAGCCATCAGACTAATATAGCCATCAGACTAATATAGCCATCAGACTAATATAGCCATCAAACTAATATAGCCATCAGACTAATATAGCCATCAAACTAATATAGCCACCAGAGTTATATAGCCATTAATCTAATATAGCCATCAGACTAATGTAGCAATCAGACTAATAAAGTCATCAGAATAATGTAGCAATCAGACTAATAAAGCCATCATGATAATGTTGCCATCAGACTAATGTATCCATCAGACCAAAGTAGCCATCCTTCCTGAAGTCCTCGTAAACTCTTCTAAATGTCCACAACAAAAGTTGTACATTTTTTTTTATTTAAAAAAAGGGGTGGGGGAGACAGTCCTGGTTAAAGAACTTTAAATTCTTTAGACCTGCTATTTAGACTTCTGCTTATAGGAGAAGAAAACTGTAAGTATTATTATTATTTTGTGAAAGTGTGCACTGTGCGCCGCAGCCAGACTTACAGGTGCGTTAGTGCAACTAAGAACTGTAAGTCTGTTGGTGATCTGTAAACAACCCCACCCCACAGTCCAGCTACCTGCGACAACACTTCAGGCGCACACACCCCACCCCACAGCCCAGCTACCTGCGACAACACTTCAGGCGCACACACCCCACCCCACAGTCCAGCTACCTGCGACAACACTTCAGGCGCATACACCCCACCCCACAGTCCAGCTACCTGCGACAACACTTCAGGCACACACACCCCACCCCACAGTCCAGCTACCTGCGACAACACTTCAGGCACACACACCCCACCCCACAGTCCAGCTACCTGCGACAACACTTCAGGCGCACACACCCCACCCCACAGACCACCTACCTGCGACAACACTTCAGGCACACACACCCCACCCCACAGCCCAGCTACCTGCGACAACACTTCAGGCACACACACCCCACCCCACAGTCCAGCTACCTGCGACAACACTTCAGGCGCACACACCCCACCCCACAGTCCAGCTACCTGCGACAACACTTCAGGCGCACACACCCCACCCCACAGTCCAGCTACCTGCGACAACACTTCAGGCACACACACCCCACCCCACAGTCCAGCTACCTGCGACAACACTTCAGGCACACACACCCCACCCCACAGTCCAGCTACCTGCGACAACACCTCAGGCGCACAGCCCGCCAAATCCTTTCCAACCTTTTGTAACATTCCTTTTCTTGTTTTGAAAGCCATGCGGGCAAAAATCTTGAGCGAAATGAATGCATTTCAAGCACGAGACCTATCAAACATAGAGGAATCACTGCCTGGGGCTCAGAGGGGGGGGGGTTAGAGGGGGTGGGTGAGAGGGGGGGGGTGAGAGGGGGTGGGGGAGAGGTGGGTGGGGGATAGCGTCCCCCCCATTCAGTGATTTATGTAGTTTATGTATTGAAAGAATCTTTGAAATTCTGTTCAAAGCTTAAAGGTAGAATATAAGTGATGCCNAGAGGAATCACTGCCTGGGGCTCAGAGGGGGGGGGGTTAGAGGGGGGGGGTGAGAGGGGGTGGGTGAGAGGGGGGGGGTGAGAGGTGGGTGGGGGATAGCGTCCCCCCCATTCAGTGATTTATGTAGTTTATGTATTGAAAGAATCTTTGAAATTCTGTTCAAAGCTTAAAGGTAGAATATAAGTGATGCCCTAAAAATAGTTTGAACAGAATCGGTGGCGTAACAAGGGGCGCGAAGGGGGCCGGTCAGCCCCGGGCGGCACTTTTTTTCTTGAATATGAACGGGTGGCATCTTCTCCCTACTCATACTCCTGAGTTTCTTTCGTGCCGGTTTGTGGCAAAAAATCTTGGCTTGCCTCGGGTTGCACCAACCCTAGCTACACCACTGAAAAGAAGAGTTTGGCATTAAACAGATTCAACAAATATGACTGGTTGTCATCAAAAAAGTTTTGTTTTAAATGTCCAAGTTTACACCACTATTTTGAGTGTGAGTTTTTTGTAAGTGAAATGTCCTCACTTTATGTTGTTAATTTCACGTGTTTCAAGAATCTAAAAATCCCACACGTAGATCTCAGTAAACCTTAAATTTAGGATTGTTTATCCTGTATGGCAGCGTTCCCCAAACGGTGGTCCGTGAACCGGCACCGGTCCGCGAGCCTTACGTTGCCGATCCAGAGAGCATGAATATTAATGTTTAAATAGAAAGAAAATGTAATCAACAAATCTGGCACCGGTCCCTGGTGCAGTTTCGAAACTTGTCCACCGGTCGATGAAACTTAAAAGTTTGGGAAACGCTGCTGTATGGCATACGGGCCTGTCACGTATCTTTAGGAGCGCCCCCCCCCCCACACACACACTTTTTGCGACTTTTCATTTTTTATGCCCCCGCGCTGCATTCAAATTTGATAGTCAATTAATTTTAATGTTATAATAACATTGGTCCACGCCGTAAGGGGTTACAGTGGGTTGAAAGGGGGTTGCCGGGCCCACACAGCGGCTCTGATGTCGTCATTTGTCAACATCTCATTTACGGACACCTTCTCTGAAGTTATAGAAGTATTTTGTGATGTTTGCGTTATTGTTGCGGAACACAAAACAGTTGGGGGCGAATCGAATGTGAAGATGACCCATGTCTGAAGGCGTGTGTTTGTCTGTGTGTGTTTGGGTATGTGAGGTGGGAGGAAGTGGGGGCGCTGTTTGGTCGGGTACAGTGACGATTGTGTCTAGCTAATTAAAGTAAATATTTACTGCACAACTCAAAATGCAAGGCGGGCTGTAATACTTTATGAAAAATTTGTGCGGGCCAAAATAAAATAGGACAGTGGGGAATGCTATCAAGAAAATAATAAGAATAAAGAATATTCCGTCACTTCGCGGGCCACAAAGTTTCTGAATAAGGCGAAGCAAACTTTATTACACCTTACAATTAGCTCTTTTTGCAAAGCAGTGACATCAATTCTTTTGGGGTAAAATCATTTGGAGACTTCTGTCGCAGCCTTTCGCTATTGGGACATTAGCAACGGATACATTTTGATTCGCTCAACTGGAGAGTTTTGTCAAACTGGGACATATTCCTTTTCTACCAGGGCTACTAAAATTACTTTTAAAAAAGACTTTCAAAAATTGGAAATTTCTTTTGTGACTTTGCGATGGTGAAAAACGTATCTGTCTTTAATCATTTGGATGAGGATGTCACTCGTTGAATTTATGTGGATGTGGATGTCAGTCATTGAATTTATGTGGATTGGATGCAGGTCCAAGTTTTACAGATGCTTTTTTAGGAGTTTTTTAAAAAATGTATTTACTATGTTGTCAACAAGTCCACAGAATTGTGAAATGTTAAGAAAATGATTGGTAATGTTTCGCCCCATTGACTTTCCGTGACTCTCCGGACTGAACGACTTTAATAGTGTTTGACCTTTCTCCAATCTCGTGCCTGGAATAATTGAATCCCTGAAGAAAGATTTGCCTTTGAACGTGAGCCTAAAGACACGTGCAGAGGTAAAGGGAGCTATTTAAATATATGAATCCTACATGAGTCTCATCATGACAAGGGTTTGTTTCAACGTGCTTAAGCCTATTGACCACTGCAACTAGATTCTTCAAGCACAAAAAGCTACTATAGACACTGACGTGACCAATATGAAGTCATTGATATGTGAACTGAAGTCTTTTTCAGGCCAACCTTTGTAAAACTTGCCAAATGTTCCGTTGAATCAGCACACACATGAAAAAGGTCTGAACTCCCACGCAAGAGAAGGAAAAAAAAAATCAAACAAAAACATCTCAACGGTGACCAGGTTCAGGACACTCCGTGTGATTCAAAGACCTTTTCTGAACCATATGTCAATTTCAGAAGAAATAAAAATTATTTTACCCTATTATTGATTCTGTTGCAACTCGACTCACAGATCGCTTCAACCTCAAAGCAGTTTAGTAGATTGCAGCTGTGATCAGCGCCATAAGCTGAAATTAAAAGTTCTTACACTGTGTTTTCCATGAGATTTTCTTCTGATATGTCTCGGGCTGATCTGGTGGGAGAAATCTTGCATTTAAATTTAAAGCAAATTCATCCGGCCAACTTTGGAGCCAAGCCTCTTTCTCCAATAAATTTGGTGAACAAAATTTCAGAATTCAAGCTGAGTTCATTTTTGGGGAAATTTGATAATTTCAATGCATATTTATTTTTTTTTTTAAATTTCACCAACTGTTGAAACAGCACAGAGCTCATTTACCTCCATCCATCTATGAGCACTACAGCCCTTGTAGGGCTTTGGCCTGCCTCAGCACTTCCTTCCCCTTAGACCTAAAAGATGCTTTTCTATACCTGGATTCCCAGCTGCTGGAGATCTTCTTCCACATCACTCATCCATCAAAGCCTAGGTCTGTCTTTGAGCCGTTTTCCTCTGGGATTTTTGTGGTGCACCCTCTTCGCTCCTCGGTCATTTGGCCTTCTTTCTAACTGTCCTTCCCAGCGTAGTCAACCTTTTTGTTATTTCTGCTACCAGCGTGGGAACCAGACACAGACTATCAGACTAAGCAATGCCTGGTTGGTTCGTACTCTCCATCCATATACCAAACGTCCGCTCTTATTCCAAAGTAATCGAAGGAATGATTGCCTCAATCTAAGGCGACGATACCTTCGCAGAAGAAAGATCCACAGCACAGATCCACACTGGATCATCCTGTCCTGTGTTGAAATAGCCACTAACCGGTACGCGTCACAGCTGGCCAATAATTTAACAGGTGGCAATCAATGAATCATGACCAGGCCAGACCGTGGAACGGAACAATGCACCCGATCACACAGGTTGGCTTTGGGACGAATTAGGGCACATTTGTTGTCTTACTGTCAGTGGCGTAGGAAAGAGGGGGGGGGGTACGTACGCCCTTGGGGACACATTTTTTTTCTCCTTTAAATGGACGGGCGAGATTTTCGGCCCACTGTCTAGCTTCTTTTTTCCGAGGAAATGGGTGGAAAAATTCTCGTCCCAACCCGGGTGGCACTAACTCTAGCTGCGCCACGGCCAACTGTGTTCCCACAAGGTCACGTTGTTTCCATATAATATGTATTTCAATTGGTATGTTCTAATTTAAAGCCATGCAATGCCAAGTGTTTGTTAAGTATTGCAGAGTAGGTGACAGCTCGAGGCGTGAGCTCAACTTTTGATAGTACAACGCCGCCCCCAATGACTAAATAGCACTGATTATCCTTATATGGTTGAGGGGGTGGGGGTCACACCGTGGTGTGACTTTTAAAAAAGGGTGTGGGGGGCGGAGTCTGAAACCATGATACCATTGTTGGCTTATTCAAAGCATTCGGTCATATGCAACCTCCCATGTCTCCTTGTCCTAACCTCCCACCTCCTCTCCCTCCCCCCTCCTTGTCCCCCCCCCCCCACACAACCACCAGTTGAAAAAGATGTTTATATGGCTTATTCCAAGCATTCGGTCATATCCAACCTCCCATGTCTCCTTGTCCCAACCCCCCACCCCCCCCCCCCCCCCCCCCCTTGTCCCCCCCCCCCCACACAACCACCAGTTGAAAAAGATGTTTATCCTTTTAAATTAACTAACATAAATGACTAAATTAAATGGTAATAATGTGGAGAGACTGCAACCAGGCAACAAAACAACGAACGTGTCGACAGAAAGCCTCCATCAGCGAACAAAAAAACCCAGTAAATACAGAATTAAATAAAAATGAATAAATTAGCTGACATAAATTAGGCAAATGTTGCTAGCACGGGACGGGAGAGAAGCAATTGTTTTGACTTTATTTAGTCATCTTACTCTCTACTCCTCTTAATCTCTCTCTCTCTCTCTCTCTCTCTCTCTCCCTGTTACGGCCATCTTTCGTTGTCTTAGACTTAGAGTCTATTGATGCATGTGAAATATTTCACCTGGTCTAATAATTCCGATGGCATATCTTTACTTGGTCATTCCACGGACTAGGTCGATTCCAATGTTACGTCTATGATGACTACTATTGTTACGACGTAACCTTGTAGGGCATTACGTCATACCATCGATCAAGTATGTCCTGGTACGCCCTACTGGGCCGACAGCTATGGATCACCAATCACACAAAGTCCATGACTAGTAGATGTTCCATAACATACTCCTTTATTACTCGTAAACACATGCCAAAAGCAGTATAAAATGAGTAAAACAGAGTAGGGTTAAACCTGAAAAAAGGGAACGCACCAAAACAAACGAACGTGTCGGCAGAAAGCCTTCGTCAGCGAACAAAACAACAGAAAAAACGGTATAAAAATAACAATAGCACTGAGCTTAGAATTAGCATCAGTTGCCAGCAAAAGAAATGTGGTACAACAGCAGTACTAGCAAGAGTCACTAATCTTTTCGAAGCACATAATCAAATCCTTATTAAACAGGTAAGAAGTAACCTCACACTACCACAGGTGTTCACCACGACCTCTCTCCAAGACACATCTCTCGTCCGTGAATATAAGACAACTCTCCTCTGTCAAACTACTCTGGGCTCCACTCTCGACGAAAACAACACACCGCCCTTGTTTAGATCTCTACACAGCGAACACTCCGCTTGCCGCACTGCTCAACATCACCAAACAACGCCACGAACTACAACTCCCATCAAACTCTCACCATCAACAACTTTTCATACCAAATATTTATGCTACTAAATCTAGTTCACAACACACATTCTCTCTCTCTCTCTCTCTCTCTCTCTCTCTCTCTCTCTCTCTATCTCTCTCTTCACCCTTTCCTCTGTATCCTTTCTTTAACACGCCTCCAATCTATGACATGTTCTCACTTCCCAGATCACCCATGACCCCTGACCCCGTACATCCCACCGTTCCTCTCCACAAATCATCCTTCATTTATCGACCTCCCTCCCTCAACACCCCCCACATGGTATCTCAACTCTCCTCCCTATATCTCCCCTTCATTTATCACCCAAACCACCGCAACACTGCAGTGCCCAATCGCACTCTACAGTGGCCCTTTCCATCTCATTGCCACCACTTTCTCTCTGACTCTCTCTGACTCTTACTCCTCTGACTCTCTCTGTTCTCTTACTCTCTGACTCTCTCTGACCCTTACTCTCTCCTACCAGCGCCACATGATCCTCTAATCCCCCCCCCCCAAACTCGTTTCCTCCCAAATGAACTCCCGGAGCCACTGACTCTTACTCCTCTGACTCTCTCTGTTCTCTTACTCTCTGACTCTCTCTGACCCTTACTCTCTCCTACCAGCGCCACATGATCCTCTAATCCCCCCCCACCAAACTCGTTTCCTCCCAAATGAACTCCCGGAGCCCGAAGTGGAGTCGGAGCTACAAAAACAAATTACCGGGAGCCGAAACTCTAAAAAATGTACCGGCTCCACAACCTCGGAACAAAGTTAACCTCTACGACCTGTGTAACGCATGACTATTCCAGCCATAAATTTAGTTGAAGATTTTGTTTACCAGCAATAAGATCCTTTGGACCGTTACAAATACCTGAATGGGTTGGTTTATTTTTTTGAAGTCCGTGTGGCGTAAATACATTCTCTGACCGGCAAAATGGAACACCCGCCCAACCTCTCCCCACCCCACACCAGCAGCGTAGTTTCAGCCTGCGTGTGTGGGTGTATAGAAATAAACGGCCTAAAGAGCTCACCGACAGTGGGAGAGGTCTCGGGGTCACTCTTGTCGATTACAGATTTGAGTGGTCACGGGAGGTGCGCGGAAAAGGGCGATGTTGATTCCAACCGTGAAAAGGCCTCTGGAGTCTATGGTGGAACAGTGAATGGGACGCAATCGGAGGCCGCTTTGAGACCGCAGTCGTTCATTCGCGTTGAATTTCCCCAATCCCCGTCCAAGGTTTCAGTGCCGTGGGAAAACGTTTTCCTTTGAACTCAGGGAGCTTCCATTGGTCACGTGGTCAGTATTGAGACCTTCCATGGGTCATGTGGTCAATATTAAGAGCTTTCAAGGATTATGTGGTCAATATTGAGCTCTTCCAAGGTCCATGGGTCATGTGGTCAACATTGAGTGTCCTTCCATGGGTCATGTGGTCAATATCGACATCTTCCATGGGTCATGTGGTCAATAGTGAGAGCTTTCAATGGTCACGTGGTCAATAGTGAGAGCTTTCAATGGTCACGTGGTCAATAGTGAGAGCTTTCAATGGTCATGTGGTCAATAGTGAGAGCTTTCAATCGTCATGTGGTCAATAGTGAGAGCTTTCAATGATCATATGGTCAATAGTGAGAGCTTTCAATGGTCATGTGGTCAGACGTGATAGTCCTTCTAACTTATTCATAATGTGGTGTTTATCAAACCTTTGTTAGGTAGGATTTATGCCTTTGTTTTTAAAAAAAAATATCCTACTAGCAAAGCATTATGAACGTCTTATTTTGAATGTCTTGTTGTGAATGTCTTATTGTGAATGTCTTATTGTGAATGTTTTATTGTGAATGTCTTATTGTGAACGCATAAATAGGATTCCCAAGTGACATGCGCACTCGGCGTCGAATATGTAGCCTATTATAATGTTCATTTTCACAAGTGGAGGACGAACAACTATTAATAGAATAATGTGTACTACCAGTTATGTACACCGTGTCATGCGTACGCTAAAATGTAGTGTATAGAATAGGAACTGTCTTGGGATAGCTTTTGAATTACGGTCTAATTATTGACACACATCTGATGCCTGCAGTGTTTCGACCAGTGGGAGCGTCGCGGTTATAAACGACGCAGATCAATGTGGTGCGCACACAGAGAGCCATTCCACAGAACCACCTGGTGCTCACACAAAGAGCCATTAATGAGAACCATCTGATGCGCACACCAAGAGCCATGACACAGAACAATGTGGTGCGCACACAAAGAGCCATGGCAGAACAATGTGGTGCGCACATATTGACATAAAGAGCCATTCTACATTATGACAACCAGCGGCCTTTGAGTGATAAGTTGCCTTTGAGACGTTCATTTTATTTTTGATCAATTAACGATTGAAGTTGGTAGTTCAAAGACATTCCCCCCCTCCCCCCCCTCCCCCCCCCCCATAAAATGCATGGTGTAGAATATACTTTTTTATATCAGAGAACACCAACGTCTTCATGCAGTTAAAGCAATCGTAATATTTTTTTTTAAGTGATTATTCTTTGTGAATGCCAGGTGAGAGAAATTATATACATATAAGTATAAAATATATAGCGCAATGCATTTTAATAAAATTTTAATTATTTTGTTCTTTTTAGTGCGTTGCTGCTCGTTTTTTATATAAAGTCTTTTAAACAAAGTTTTTAATTATTTTTTTAAAATATTTAAAATCTAGGCACATAAGATAAACAATGAATGACGGCGGTCGAAGTCATGATGTCATCATGGGGCTACCAAGTCATTCAATCACAATTAATCCACATGTGGTATGTGTGTAGGTCTGTTGCAATTCACAAACTCGCTTGATGTTTCCATATTCCAGAATGAAAAAAAAAAAAAAAAGGAGACTTTCAAATGGTCATTATTCTAACATGATGCATTGAACCATTTTACGTTGATAATTATTAATGATAATATTGATAATTTTTACAACACCAAATTATCACAACGTAAATTTATCACAACACAAAATTATCACAATATACAATTATCACAATATACAATTATCACAACACAAAATTATCACAACATACAATTATCACGACACAACATTATCACAACATTCAATTATCACAACATACAATTATCACAACATTCAATTATCACAACATAAAATTATCGCAAAAAAAAAATTAACGCAACACAACATTATCACAACATTCAATTATCACAACATTCAATTATCACAACATTCAATTATCACAACATTCAATTATCACAACATTCAATTATCACAACTTTCAATTATCACAACATAAAATTATCGCAAAACAAAATTAACACAACACAACATTATCCCAACATACAATTATCACAACATACAATTATCACAACATTCAATTATCACAACATACAAGTACAATTATCACAACATAAAATTATCACAACACAAAATTAACACAAAACGAAATTATCGCAACACCAAATTAACGTGGTAGTTGGCATGCTAGTCACAGAAGGTAAACAGTTTTCAACTCGGTACTCACTATCTTCTGAAAGTCCAAGCGTAACATATCCGTAAAAAGCACCTAACGAACTATTCAAGCTTTCGGGGATGGTATTTAAGCTTGAGGAAACTTAGACACATTTTATTCTAGATGTGTAACAACAGTGAAACTAAGACGTATCGTGCCGTAAAAACAATTTGCATTACCTGACAACAGCAGACGTATGTGACATCGGGTAATGAATGACGTGAAGCCTTTCACGTCCGTAGCCCTCTCTCTCACTATCTGTCGCTCTAACACTCCCTCTCCCCCCCCCCCCCCGCCCNAGTGCCTTGTATCGCCGCTTGCCTAACCCCCTCTATTCACACGAGCGGGGCGACGCCCCTATTCTCCTTTTCATCACGATACAAACGGGCAGTTCGTGTTGGGGGGGGGGGCTTTATTGGAAGTAGTCATAATAAGTGTACAGCAGTAGAACGTAATGGTGTGCATTTACCTATTAGGCCAGGGGTTCTCAACCAGTGGTTACTGGGGGTGCGGGAAGACCCAGAAAATCATGTTTATTTGAATTATTATTATTATTTTTTTTAATATTTGGAGTTTGGGGTGGGTGGGTGGGGGGATACGTTTAGAAAGCGAATGGGCGCGTGAGAATTTTTTTTTTTTAAATCAAAAGGGGGTGCGGCACTGAAGACAAAAAATGCTGAGAACCCCTGCTTTGGACGGACTTTGGGGTATAGGGCAAGCTTGAATAGTTCCAATCAATAATAAATAGTTTTTTTTTAAAATGCGTTTAATTGTTCAAGGCGTGTCACGTAGGTGATATTTGAGTCTGTAGACTCATTGCTGACGACGAATGACGCACAAGCAATAACTTAAGAAGGCCATACAACTCTGTGGCTAGCAGAAAGCATTATGGGATAGATTGGGGATCAAATAAAAAAAATATAGCTACGCTGAGAGTAACTACGCTGCTACAAGGCGGTGAAGAGGAGTAACCAAAGTATGACGTCACGTAGATGTGGATTTAGTATAAATACGAATGCACACTCCCATTCCATGATAGAGCGTTGAAATAACCCCCCCCCCCTAAAATTACACACATTTTTTTCAGCCACACCCACGCTCAATTTCATAAGTTATAAGTAGCCAGGATTTATTTATAACGGATAATATAATAAAAGGCGAATACCTGCTGAGAATTTATCGAAGCGCATATCAGCCCCAGTCATTTTCGATAACCAAATTATGCAGACGATTTGTTCCGTTTTCGTTATTACAAAATTAGGCCAGTTAAAAATGGTTACCAGAAATTTGATCGAAAGAAATTTCGTCGACAGTAAATTGATTGACGGAAATTTGATCGAACAGAAATTTGGTCGAGTCTTTTTTTTTCCAGTCCACACGTTACAATTTTCGGTACTTCAATTTTAATTCACCGCAAAAATTATTATTATTCACAATTCAATTTTCGTCAAATTTCTTTTTGAACGCACCATACTAGATCTCTATAGTCTATAGTAAAACAAAAAAAATATTTTTAAAGAAAAGAAAATTACGTTAAATCATAAAAAGAATAGACACAGTGTAGAAAATGTGGGTTTATTATCCTTAAGTTTTGTTGCCGATTAATTATATTTTGCCAGATTTTTTAAAACTAATTCCAAGCAGTCCAAAAGTTAAAAGCTGCTCCCCTCTTCGATTAATTCAAACATCGTTTTGTTTGTTTACAAAAATTGCAAATTACAAACTACACAAAAAAAAATAAATAAATAAAAATGAAATAAAATGAAAATTAAAAAAATTCAGCGTATTCATTTGTAGCATCCAGTCATTTTTTTTTTCTCTCGCTTATCTTTTTATTTTTAAAACCGATTCCTTTGTCATTAGGGCGCACAACGAATATCCGAATATGTTTTTAAAAATATTTATTTGTGAGGCATCAGTTATCCGCAGACCGCATGTGCTCCCCCCCTTTCTCCCCCCCCCCCTTCCCCCCCCCCCCCCCCCACAACCTTGTTCTAGTCAATGAGTACAGAAAATAATAGAAAGTCGTTGGGTGGCTTTTAACGAATATATTACCGTTGGAGTTTTTTAAACAATTTTGTCAAAATTTAAAATCTAATACCAATTTTTTTTTACTGTCTACTTATAGGCTACCATCCCTGTATTAGCCTGCATATATATTGATAAAGTTATTGTGCCATACAATAAGTAAATTTATTTAATGATTTTAAAAACCACAATGCACTTAAAACTAACCCCAACACACTGCCGACCTGGAAATACAATGTATTTTATTTTCACGCATTCCCCTCATGTGTGACTTTTTAGGTGTAGGCCTATCAGAATTTCTTTTGTTCAAAACTAGTGTGTATATGAATATCTCATTTCTCAAGTCAAGAGGATAATTTATCACGCATACAATATTGCAGTTGCCTATATCCTATATTTTAAGAACCACTACCTGGCCGCAGATAATATGGGATCGGCCTTTGATTGAAAAGGATGGATGTTGAATATTCTCAGAGTTGTGTAAATTTGTTTTTAAAAAATTAGAAACTTTAATGGTTTATAAATGATTTGTAGAAAATCAACATGGACACATTGGCGTAGCTAGGGTAAGTGCTATCCGTGGCATGTCAATACTTTTCCCACCCCCTTCCACGAAAAAAAAGCTCTGCAGTTTTCAGAAAATGCCACCCCTCTATATGAAGAAAAAAGTGCCACCAGGTGCAGATACCTCCCTAAACATCCCCTTCCCTCTCGGCACTGCATTGACTTTTAGTCATATAATTAGTACAGTACATATAATTTTAACCTCATAAATGTTACCCCCAACCATTCGCACTATTTCCCCTTGATTCTCAAATAGCCTAAATTTGCGCATGCCTAATAACTTATAAATATCGCATATTCGCAAGGGTTTTCCAATTGAAAAGTTTGATATTTAAAAAAAAAAAATCCTTTTTATTAACTTCGCTTTTGTGTGTTTGGGGCAAAATCTTCCGACGGCTAATCTACCCACTTCCCGTCAACCTATCGAACTGAAACTTGGCACATAGACCCGTTGTTGATGACAACGAATTCGATCCAATTTTCAGACTCTGAAATATTTTTAGAAATAAATCTGCGGTGTCAAAGCGGGTTGGTCATCAGAATAGACGATCGTAATATGGATCAGTGGCGTGAAAAAAAAAAGTGCTTTACTTGTAAGCATGATGTGTCGAGTTTTCAGCCGTGACCCCATTGCCCGATGTTTCATTTTATGAAGGATTTATTTTTAAAAAAAATATTTTTAAGGGTTGTTTAATGTATTTTCCTTTACAACTTAGTTAAGGCGAACAAGCCATTGCTGATTTCTTTCATTAGGTTTCATTACTTGAATGTATTTCTTGGGTACATTCCCTTTTATTCAAATTTAAATATTTTTCTTCTTTTGAAACAAAAGAATTTGATACGTATTATGGAAAACCGTTACTATAAGGAAATTTTGGTGATTTTTTAAATGATAATTTGAACACTAATGTTGATTGAAAGTCAAGGAATGTTTATCCTGTAATTTCAATTGTCGGATAATAAAAGTTTGGTTATTCCACGAGTTACCGGCACCGGAAGTGAAGACTTTTTTTACATTAAATATGGCAGCCTCCATTCATTTTGTATAGTTGAAACCGTTCGTCGTTGTAGATTTAAATTTAAGAAATCTTTGGCAACTGTTTTAAATCCACCAGGTTTGAGCAGAAAGTAATTACCATATTTATCAGATTCTGCAATAATTTTCATGAAATTTGGAAATTCCAATAATCTATAACTAACAATAATAACATTTTAATTATTTTGTTTATTATTTATTTTGTTATTTATTGTTATAGATTATTGTAGGGACCTCGGTATGATCCGGGAAGTGCCGAAAACCGGGTATCGTGATTTCCTTGTCAAAATGGCGACCTCCACTTTTTAATTTACCGAAGGTAGTGTTGTTTACGATTATTTTTGCTAAAGTTAGTTTTTTTTAATAAATTCTACTTCTGCCCTAAACTTAAAGCAGGCATGTTTCTTGTTCATTTGACACTTTCACTTTCCTTTTAGAAAAAATTTGATGGTTTGACTTTGAAAATTAATGGTAAATAATAGCTAATTTGACTTATTCATATTTTTTGTGTGGAAAATATAAGTTTAAAAAAAGAAAATACCAATATTAGATGAAGGCATAATTAACAACATATCCAAAATTCGTGAGGTTAGGACCAGTGCATGGGTGAGAAATTTTTGTCACATGTGTCCCAAAATTACCTATTATGGATAATGAACGTTTTTGTAGTAAGTAGCTTGATTTACACTGGAAATCCAGCATATTACCCACTAATAATATTTTAAAACAAAGCAACAATTTAATGCTCTAATTACTTTAATCTGATGCTTTTATTTTGAGTGGGGAAGTGGGATAAATAGCCCTGGCCCTATCCTTATTTTATGATAACTAATAGAATAAATAATTAAATATATATATTTATATATATTTATATATATCCATCCATCCTATAAGCCTAGTATAGTATAGCCTATAGGTCTAGTACAATCCCAACTTATTATTGCAAGACCTATTAATAAACAATTATCTATTATAGTTAATGATATTTTAGGCCATGTAATCATATTTTATTATTTAATGCAAATCATGATTCTTAAATTTTAAAATAAAAATGTTTAAAAAAAAAATTCACTTACCTTTGATATTGAAATATCCTGAATTCACTCACAAATCACAATATTCCACAAGAAACTTATATAATCCTCAGTATTCTTACTTAAAGAAATAACACACTTTCTGATACAGTAATCCAAGAATTTCTTAAGCTTTTACTAAAGAACAATCATAAAAGCTTGTACTTACCTCAAGCAAATGACTTAGAACTTATTTTAATTTCTATCAACAGCCAAAGTTAATACATGTTGATTTGTGAAACAAAATTACTAATTTTTTGGTCATATTCAAATGGGACTAAAATACATACATAGAAAATGGTAAAATAAAAAGTATAATCGTCAATTTTATGTAAATGAATCAAATAATCCCTGTATTATTTGTTTATACTGATAAAAGTTAAACAATTCCACAGAAAATTTGAAATTAATATCTAAAGAATATTATTATTATTATTAAATTAGGGAAATTTTAAACATTTATATTTAAAAAATATTAATTAATTAAATACAAGTAAGTGACGAGTCAGCATATTTTATTCATTTTCATAAGGAAAATTATCAAGATTAAAAATATTTTTTTGCGGAATATTAACAAAAACTAAAATTGTATTTTGTGGCTTTATTTAGAAGAACTCATATTTAACTGTGTTCCCTCAAAATATCATATTTTTGTCTCATTTTATAACAAAGTTATAGGCATACAAACAATAGCAATATGAGGGTGACGAAATGTGGAGGAAAATCCCATAGTGAAAAAGGGGTTTTGAGGTCCTTACTAAAAAATTTATAACTTAAAATGCCCATGCAAGTGTAGTGTAACTAAAATTTTTTGTACCAGTTATTTTGATGACTGAAACTGTTATCACATCAATAAAAATAATTCAATAATGAATAATGTTGTGTTTTCAAAAGTAAACTCACTATAAATTGGGTATGTAACATGTATTTATAATATCTTATTTATTATACTAATTATTAGTCTGGTAAATTTACTAATCCCAGACATCAAGAAAGCGTCCATGTAAAAAAAAGTAGTGCAAACACAAATCTGCTAAAATGAGGAGGGGAAAGAGAGGTAGTGCTGTTTTACAGTGTTTTAGCTAATCACAGAGAGAAATGAAAATAGGAAGAAAAGCAATAATATTTAATTAAATACTTATTGGTGCATAACCCCTGCGTATAACACGCACCTCAATTTAAGAAGGAAATTTCAGAAAAAAAACTAAACATTATATCAGCGTATAACACGCACTCATCATTTGCCCCCCATTTTCAGGGATAAAAAGTGTGTGTTACATGCCAATAAATACTGTAATTTCTGCCACTACATTAATTTCACATTAGTATTAGTTTATTTTATCCCTCTGGACTCTAGATATGCGCAAGAAGTGTCAACAACATGGGGTTGCCTCCTTCCCTTAACTAAAACATGTGTGCTCAGTTACACACTGTGGTAAGAAAAGTGCACAAATTAAGAAAAACAAACAAATAATTTTTTAAAATAGGTGATGAAAATCCAATTGACACTTTCATAGATACACTTTTACATACTTTATTGCAGGTTCCACCAGAAAGAAAATCCAAAAGTTGTCAGAAAATCAATACAATACTATACCCATTTTCCGAAATTCCTGATAATTTAAATATCATAATTAATCACGCAATGAAATTATAATTTAATAATTCCATCGGTGTACTAATATTTTTAAAAAAAAAGAAATGTTAACTTTAGTAACAAGCCAAGAATAAATAACAGAAACTCAAAGTGACGCAGATTGTGTAAATTGACTTTTAGTCCTAATAAAATAGTATGCCTATTAAGCAGAGGAGGAGGAGTGCTTGTTGCAGTCCATCATAACTTGGACTGCCACGCTGTTCCAGAACTCGATGTTGACGACTGCGAGATCCTGTGGGTAAAATTGAAACTAAAGGGTAGACGCACACTTTACGTTTGTGCCTATTACCGACCAAACACAGCAGATGAACCAAGCCTGAGGAGGTTCGAGGTATCGCTTCACAGAGCAACACAGTCAAAAAACGCTTTTCTCCTTATAGGGGGGGATTTTAACTTTCCTGGTTGGAATTGGCAGATTCCTGCCTTGAAGCCCAAGTCCCCATACCCTGTTCTACACTCAGAATTCATGGAGATAATTAACAACCATGGTCTGGAACAGCTGGTTAAAGAACCAACGAGGGGGGAAAACACTCTTGACCTACTCCTCACCAATTGTCCACATCGTGTCCAAAAAGTTGAGGTCATCCCCGGGATTTCGGACCACAACATTCCTTATTGTGAATTTCAGGTCAACACACTAAAAATGAAACAAATCATTCGAGAAATCCCAATTTATGCCAAGGCAGACTGGGATGGCCTAAGGATTGCAACCACAGAGCTAAGCTCAAACATGAAGGTGATTCAAGGTACAGCGACAACAGACGAGCTGTGGGTGAAGTTCAAGACTACAATCACTGATGCAGTGAAGAAATTTATACCACACCAAATCACCAAACCTAGGATAAATCAGCCATGGGTCACGGCTGAAATCCGTAGGCTCATCCACAGGAGAGACCGCCAATACAAACGCATGAAGAAAAATGGCTCGATGGAACTGAGAGAGGAGGTACTGAGACTCCGCCGAACCATTCAACGCTTATTGCGTAGATCGTATTGGAACTACATGAACGGCATCTTCTCAGAGGAAGACACCCCGACCAAAGATGTCAAGAACAAGCGCTTCTGGAGCTATGTGAAACACCAAAAGTCCTCAAACGCTGGAGTTTCCCCCTTGAGGTGGGATGGCCAATTGACATCTGACCCAAAAGCACAGGCGGAGATACTCAATCAGCAGTTCCAGTCGGTCTTTGGTGACGGTAGAGAGTACTCTGAGACTGAGTTCCTTCTGAAGACCAAAATGATGAACAGAGCCTACCCTATCATGGGAGATATCCAGATATCAGAACAAGGTGTGTTTGCCCTCCTCAATACCATTAACCCTTACAAAGCATGTGGTCCTGACAACATTAAACCACGAGTGCTCAAAGAATTAGCCAAAGAAATCGCTCCTGCACTGACAATCCTCTTCCAATCGTCACTATGCACAGGAAATGTTCCAGCAGACTGGAGAACAGCGCATGTCACTCCAATTTACAAGAAAGGGGAGCATTCCGACCCTGCCAACTATCGTCCGATATCCCTCACTAGCGTCGTCTGCAAACTGTTGGAGCACATAATCGTAAGCTCTGTCATGAAGCATCTTGAAAGCCAAAATATACTCAATGACTGTCAACATGGCTTCCGAGTCAATAGGTCATGTGAGACCCAGCTTCTCGAATTTGTAGAAGACTTGATGACCAATCTGGAGAACCACAAGCAGACTGACGTGCTAGTAATGGACTTCGCAAAAGCATTTGACCGGGTGAATCATAGTTTGCTTCTACACAAACTCCAGATATATGGGATTCAAGGCACCACTAAAACATGGATCTCTAGCTTCCTCAGCCACCGACGCCAAGCAGTAGTGGTGGGCGGTACAAGCTCCTCCTTTGTCAATGTGAAGTCAGGGGTCCCCCAGGGATCAGTCCTGGGCCCCTGTTTGTTCCTAGCATACATTAATGACCTACCGGAGAAACTGACATCACAGGCAAGACTGTTTGCAGATGACACAGCAGTGTATAGGACGATCGCCAACAGATCTGACCAGGACCAGCTACAACAGGATCTCAATCTGTTAGCTGAGTGGGAGATGAGCTGGGACAT
Organism: Lymnaea stagnalis; assembly: GCA_964033795.1. Taxonomy (NCBI): domain Eukaryota; kingdom Metazoa; phylum Mollusca; class Gastropoda; family Lymnaeidae; genus Lymnaea; species Lymnaea stagnalis. The sequence continues at coordinate 2,102,086 of CAXITT010000035.1, forward strand.
GGAATTTCACCCTGCCAAGTGCCAGACACTATCAATCTCTAGAAGTTGTACTCCTCTACACTACCAATACAAACTGCACGGCCATATTCTTGAGCAAGTTTCCTCCGTAAAGTACCTGGGTGTTACCATTCAAAGAGAGGTCCGCTGGGACGAGCATATTAACAATGTATGTAACCAAGCAAACCAAGCCTTGGGGTTCTTAAGGCGAAATCTAAAGATTGGCAACTCCTGTGTGAAAGAAAGAGCATATAAAGCCTTTATCCGTCCGATTTTAGATTATGCATCTTCAGTCTGGGACCCATTTACCCAGAAGAGCATTGACAGGTTGGAGGCGGTCCAGCGACGAGCAGCACGCTTTGTCCTAAACCGCTACAGGAATACCTCTAGTGTTGGCAGCATGCTAGAAACACTAGGCTGGTCACCATTGGAGAAACGACGACGACAATCCAGGCTCTCCATGATGTACAAGATAAATAATGGGCTGGTCCACTGTTCCAGTATTAAACAGAAACTCGTCCCTCTCCCCCATAGACAGCGACGAGGCCATGACAGGCAATTCAGGCTCATACCAGCAAGAAGCCAGTATAGGAGCTGCTCATTCCTGCCCAAGACAATAAGGGACTGGAACCATCTTTCAAAAGGAACAGTTGAGGCGACAACACTAGACACATTTGTGTCTATTGCCTCAAGCCTTCAAACCCCTAGTGCATAATTTCCTCATCACCACCAGTAACAGAAACATTGCAAATCCCATCTACATGCATAGGAGCCAAAATGATCAATAAATTGATCGTGGGCCCTTAAGATATAGAAGAAAAGAAGAGCTGCAATATCTAGTCCACTGTATATTTCCCATGTGTGTGACATATTTTGTTACACTAAGCCAGTGGTTTCTAAAGTCTTGGTGTTTTGGCCAAATTTATTTCTTCACCCGGTGCCCAGTGTTAAATTCTAACAAATACTGTATTACTATTTCTAAATAGCAGATAAATTAAAGAAAATAAAGTAAAGGGTTGGGTAAAAATATTTACCATATTTATGCCACTACCAATTGTTGTCTAGTACGGTACTCAAAACAGTTACTGCTACTCAAATGAGTTACTGTTGTCACATGTAATATTTTCACGATACCCCTATGAGGAAGCTGGGGCAACCTAGAGCAGGGCCGTGGGAAAGCGGCGTCCAGGGTGAATCCTGATAATGCTACCCCTCAACATGCAGAAGAAATTGCCACCTATAAATAAGAGATTTTTTAGGGGTTAGGCCGTAAGCTGTTTACTTACGCATAGGGGTGTCCAAAAAAGTATGAAGTGGAGGAGAAGATAGAATATTTGCCTTTTTTCTTTCCATTAATTACATTAAATGGCAAGACAAAGTCCCCAACCATCGACATCTCAAACTGGGAGGAGTTGGCAGAGGATCGATCCTCATGGCGGGGCATCGTGAAGGCAGGATCACTACATGCCGAGGATCAAAACAGGGCGGAAACAGCTGCAAAAAGAGCGAGGAGGAAGGCCGGTAAATACTGCTCCACCGCATTCGTGTGTGGGAAATGTAACAGAGACTGTCATTCGAGGATTGGTCTCACCAGCCACACCAAGAGATGCAAGCAATAAAGATAATCTATCGTCTCCCGCAGACGGAAAGATGCCATACATACAATTAATGTGGATGACCTACCCACATATATAAACTCTGTAAATATTAATGGTTACCATATTTCTTACTTCGATTTTTTAAATAATTTATATCACTGTTTGACAGTTCGGTACTTGTCTTTTTTATCGATGAATCCATTGCTATGTACTGTGTCAGTAGCAGATGCTATGCATAGCTACTACTACTATTTCCGGTCCAACTCACCAATGGCATTGAGGCTTACAGATGTTGAAATATATATTAATAGTATGAATAATAATAAAATAGGCTTAAATTAGCCTTGCCTAATGTTATGTTGTTTGAATTATATTATAGTTAAAGACAAAAAACCCACAAACACTTGAGATAGTACTGGGGTTGTGGTCTTAAACTTAAAGCTAGTGTCAATGCTATCAGATATTTTTGAGAATGGAATATCTACGGTTCGGAGGACACCTAATTGACTAATCCTCCATTCAGGCCATAAGCATAAGTCACAGATACTTACTTAATCTATAAATATTAATATATAAATAAACATAGTGGAGTTTGGGATACAAGTTAGACCTTAAGTTCAAGGGTCTTTTGCATGGGGATATTGGCATCATTTTGAGTAAATGATATTTAGGGGATCATATTTTTTATGACTGCAGTTTTTGTGCTTCATACTTCATGTTGGATATTTTGTAACTAGTACTCTACCGGTAACGGTATATTAAATGTCATATTCAGTTTGTCATACCCTTAATTTTCCCTAATTTGGGAAATTGGTGATTAAAATTAAGTAGGGATGGAATATCATGTATCATCCTTTATTTAATGTAATTGCAGTAACATCAAAATATAATTATAATTTAAAAAATTAGTTTTTTTTAGGGATAACAATAAAATATGATACAAATGTACATGTTATTAATTGTTATATACAGTATCAAAAAATATTTTTCTTCATATTTCAGTTTTTAATAAAACGGAGAAGAGTAATGGCATCACATATGGGTCACAAGAGATCTAGTAGTCCAAAAGATTTAGAGGAAGAAGATCCAGTTGATGCAATGATCAATAAAACTGGTTGCCTCAAACTACATTATGCCGTCCAAGAATGCATTGGAGAAAAACGTGACTGGAGACTGTGCCAAAATGAAGTGACAGAATTTAGAAAATGTATGGAAGGTGGAATGAAAAAGTCACAGAAATAATAAATGAAAAGGAGTATCATCCAGGTAACTCAAAAACTCTTTCCAGAACAGTTTCTAAATTCCTAAGGTAACAGAACATCAGTAAACCACAATATTTTTTTTTATTAAGTGACACAGCTCTGCTCCAACTCAGCCAAAATTTTTGAAATTGTAAATGGAGAATTATTATTAAAGTTAATTTAACGAAACTAATCTCAGCCATGCTTTGAGTATTAAATGGCAGAAGTCAGGTGCTGGTGTAATACTGTACTGTTTTGGTTAAAATTTAATGCAGTTCTCCCCATTTAATAGTTAATGCAGTCCTCCCCATATTACACTTGTTGCTTTTGTGAGATGGTTATAACCACTTCCATTTGACATCTGCTTCTGAGCCATCAGTTTAGTTTTCTATAATTTATTTTAAATACCGTACCAGGATTGTTAAAAGATCGTCACATAATTTGTCTGAAATTGAAACTGTGATAGATGAGATCTACTGTATACATTTGATACATTTTAAAAATAAAGAATTACAGTTTGAATAAAAGTCCCATTTGACCTTAATTTCTTGCATGTCATCAAAATATTGTACTTACAACTTAATACAAGTGTTAAAAAAAAAGAATTCTTGATAAATCAAAATGAATTTTTGTTGATAAAAACTGATAAAAATTATAAACGTTTAAAATGCTCAGTATAAAAGATGGTTTCAGGTTTGAAAGTCTTTTTCTCTCTTTATTTTTTGGTACCGGTAATTAGTTTTTTTTAGCTTATGATTATGATACATGGATAGTGATCTGTCCGAAATTAGTGGTAAAAGAATAGAATAGTTGAGAAGAGAGTTTTAATATGAAAAAAGTTTGCATAGAGATAATGTATGTATTCTCAATTTTTTTTGAATGTATGAAAATGTTTATGAATATTTTTTCATTTTTAGTGAGTAAGAGACCTGTAAATATTAGTATATTTAAAAATCACATTCACATGTTTTAAAGAAAATGTTATGAATTAAATTATTACAGTATTTACAGATTAAAGATATTTCTAAAAAAAAAAAATCGTGTTCCGTTTTGCTTTTGTTTGTGTCCTTGCTTCATAAAATTAAAAAATATGCATGATTCTGGCACTTGGCTGTTTTGAATAACAGATACTAATCGGTCAATAAATTTATTTGAAATCACATCATTTCCAAACAATGGTAACACAAAGTACACAAATATCTTTTAACAAATGGTACTGTACATTAATTCAATTAGTTACTGAAAAAACATTAACAACAGATACCAAAGTATATTTTTAGAATATATATATTTTTTTTATTCTCTCACATAAAAATTCATCATTCGCCAGCATATAATATAATAACATTCTTGATAAAGTTTGTTTTTATCTCAGATGAGCATAAGCTCTGTTGCTTTCACAGATTTTGTGGACTTCCTGCTTTTTTCTCACAGCCTTCCCCTATTGAAAAAAACAACATAAATCATAATAAATATAAATCACCTATTGCTAGAAAATATTAACAGTCATATTCATAGTCTTTACCAGTACATGTATATGCTGAAATATTCAGTTGGTTTTAAAAGCCTTGCTATTAGTACTATTACTATTAAGTATATCTATATACAAACTTAACCATATTTATTACTGTAGCAATTTTTATAATGGGTTGTCAGAAACAGTTTATTTAATCCATACATGCCTATAGATGTATTGTGTGTACCAGTACCTTATATAATTTACATTTTTAAAAAGAATAATGAGACTCAGTAAGTAGTTGTTAAAATAATTTTAATAATTTGTCTTTTTGAAATATTTAGTGCTTAATTAACAAATAACATGTAAAGTAGCAATGTATCAGTTGAATTACCGTACCTGGTTATTGTAAGCATCCATAATTTCCCAGGCCAATTTATTTTCCATTGGTAACCTTCTTTCCTTGTCTCGACAACTTTCAATTATCCATTTCATAGCTCGAAACGTTTTTTCATTTGGTCTGGCACACACAGGAACCTTGAGTTATTCAAAATGGTATAATAGTTTATTGATTGTGACAACAGGGTTAAAAAAAAATATTCAGCTCTCAACAGATCAGAAATAAAGAAATATAAACCATTAAAATTTCTACATTGAAATTTATTCTATGACTTGTATATTGTATTAACCCATTCCAATATGGGGGCATTCCTAAAGGATTTCTGCAGTGGGGTTGTTAAAATGCGGACAAGGATCTTACTTAATACTTCAGGTGCACATTTTTTGTGGAAGTTCTCCATGAACAAGCCCCTGTGATCTATTCAGTGTTGAGAAGTCTACTCATTTTGGATAAGAAAATTGCTTTTCCTTCTAATTAAAGAGCGCCACACTCATTCCTTGATATCAAACCTAAAGCCTTTACTTTTAAAAGAATTCATTATAAATCCTGCCAAACAAAAACGTCAAGGATATATGGTACAGTATTTAATATGAGGAGAAGCAATGATAAGACCCTAGGGTTCTTAAGGCGAAATCTAAAGATTGGCAACTCCTGTGTGAAAGAAAGAGCATATAAAGCCTTTATCCGTCCGATTTTAGATTATGCATCTTCAGTCTGGGACCCATTTACCCAGAAGAGCATTGACAGGTTGGAGGCGGTCCAGCGACGAGCAGCACGCTTTGTCCTAAACCGCTACAGGAATACCTCAAGTGTTGGCAGCATGCTAGAAACACTAGGCTGGTCACCATTGGAGAAACGACGACGACAATCCAGGCTCTCCATGATGTACAAGATAAATAATGGGCTGGTCCACTGTTCCAGTATTAAACAGAAACTCGTACCTCTCCCCCATAGACAGCGACGAGGCCATGACAGGCAATTCAGGCTCATACCAGCAAGAAGCCAGTATAGGAGCTGCTCATTCCTGCCCAAGACAATCAGGGACTGGAACAATCTTTCAAAAGGAACGGTTGAGGCGACAACACTAGACACATTTGTGTCTATTGCCTCAAGCCTTCAAACCCCCAGTGCATGATTCCCTCACAAAGTGGCACTGGAAATCTGTGAAATTTCCTCATCAACACCAGGAACAGAAACATTGCAAATCCCATCTACATGCATAGGAGCCAAAATGATCAATAAATTGATCGTGGGCCCTTAAGATATAGAAGAAGAAGAAGAAGATAAGTGCCCTTTTCAATATTTCTAACAAAATATGGCTGACAGGGCATGGCCCAAACCATGGACCCAATCGCTCATCATCACCCTCCCCAAAAAAAAGGTAACCTACAGCTATGCCCAAACTATTGCACCATTAGCCTAATAAGCCATCCAAGCAAGGTCATGCTGAAGGTCATATTGAACAGACTAAGACCATATGCCATATGAACAGGTGAGCTTCAGGCAAGGACGTGGCACTACTGAGCAGATCCTAAACCTCTGAATAATATGTGAGAAATATACTCAAAACCAACAAAACCTTTACCACGTCTTTGTGGATTTCAAGAAAGCATTCGACAGGGTTTGGAATGTTGCTTTATGGGCCACCATGAGGCACTACAACATCAACACACAAACCTAACCAGAATGATATGCCTATGATAAGGCCACCAGCGCAGTCTTCTTCAACAAAAACACCGGAGGATGGTTCAAGACCACCGTTGGAGTACGACAAGGCTGCTTGCTCTTTCCCACCCTGTTCAACATCTTCCTAGATTCCTAGAGAGAATTATGTCAGATGCTATGGAAGCGCATGAAGGGACAGTCAGCATTGGTGGCAGAACAATCACCAAACTAAGCTTTGCAGATGACATAGATGAACTGGCTGGGAACGAAGAAGAGCTAGCCAACCTAGTAAAGCGTCTCGACAAGACTTCATCGTCCTATGGCATGCAAATCAGTGCCAAAAAGACAAAAATGATGACAAATAACAACACCAGCATCGCCACTGAAATTAAGGTTGGGGAGGAAAGACTAGAGACTGTAGGCAGCTTCAAATACCTAGGAGCAATAGTCTCTGAAGAAGGCTCCAAGCCCGAACTGATGTCCAGGATCGCCCAGACCACAACAGCACTAAAGAGGCTCAAGAAAATATGGAATGGCAAAAATATAGCCCCCAGCACCAAAATCAGGCTGATGCGCTCATTGGTTCTCTCCATTTTTCTGTATGCCTGCGAATCCTGGACTTTAACAGCAGAACTTGAAAGGAAAATAAAGGTGATAGAGTTGAGATGTTTCCGAAGAATTTTTGGCATCAGCTATAGGGACCATATCTCCAATGATCAAGTGAAAGAAAAGGCACGTCAAGCAATTTGGCAGTATGATGACCTCCTGGTGATTGTAAAAAAGCGCAAATTACAATGGTATGGCCACGTGACAAGGAAACAAGGGCTCGCTAAAGAAATCATGCAGGGCACCACAGGAGGAGGGAGAAGAAGAGGAAGACAAAGAAAAAGATGGGAAGATAACATCAAAGAGTGGAAGGGAATAAAACTAGGCGATGCTGTGCGTAGTACCGAAGACAGAGATGAATGGAGGAGGATGGTTCACATGTCATCTGTGGCGCCCCAATGGTCCAAGGACTATGGGACATGAGGATGATATAATATAATAATATGAATTAAAAGTGTTAGCAATGGTAAAATTCGTTAATTTTTTAAGATAAGATATTTTCCCAATTCTTAGAGTAACAATTGAGAAAACCATAATGTGCTGGGTTAAAAAATGTTTAAAACATCAAAAGTACTATGGTAGAAGATATTGAATACACACCCGGTATGGAACACCTCCTTTAACAACACGTTTTATCATTAGCAAAGGTTCACAGTTTTCTATAGCTTTTTTGAATATTTCGATAGGATTGCATTCAATAGCATGCCTCTCTTGATCTGTTTTAGCCTTGTTCCAAAGCTCAATTTGGGTATGCTTCAAATTCTCAAACAGCTATGAAAAGAATAATGGCAATATTTTTTCAATAGAGAGATTATATCTATTTAAATATCTTGTTGTACCATTATTAATGAAATTAATTATCTGTAACTTTTAAGAAAAAAAATGATTAAAACTTAAAATAGCACTTTCCAGTGAAATCTATCATGACAGGCAAATGTTAATTAACAGGCAGATTACCCCTCGCATAATTTCGCGTACTCGCTCCTTGTTTCCACCTTTCATCATCATAACTGTGAATTTGCTTAAGAGAATACAAAAAAAAAAAAAAAATCATTTTAAGAGATGTAAATCAGACATCCTTTTTAAACTAATAATTTATTGGTCTTCATCACAAAGTACGCTAAATAAAATACTCTGGTGCTCCTGAAATTAAAAGTACATTCAGACACTTGAAATTGAAAGTATTTCGACACAATTAAAAAAATGAACACTTACTTAACAGTTGGGTCATAAAAGAGTGGTGAAATTGACCTATCGGTGGTGGGTGCTTTGATGGGTCTGTGTCTTCTTATGTCATTTTCAGGTATTCCTTCAGCAAGTTCATCTTTGTTTATGATTGGGTCGACATATTTAGGATGATACTGTGACATTCTTGAAACTTGTATTAAGCTATAATGAAAACAACAATAAAGACAGATGGGTGATAAATTAATAATTTATGGTTTTTAATTTCTTTTTTTAAATAATTCTTACTCACTTATTTCTTACTTTTTTAAAAAAGGTACCAGTAATTTAAGTTTTAAGTACTATCAAATAGAGGTGTATAAAAAAAAATTAAACATTAAATTATTTTCTGTTTCTGGCACCAGGTTCTACAAAGAACATGAAAGATATACGAAGAGCTTATTCTCAAAATGCGGTAGCCACCATTTTTGAAAAAGCAAAATAAAAAAACCTTACCTTTTTGTAGAGCAAACCAGGTTCCTTTAGGACATGGTGAAGTTTATTTACAAAAAACATTACATTCCTATTTTATTCTTGTCTAAAAATGATTTCATTCTCTAAACACAGTATGTAATTTTTAGTAAAAAGTTGAATAATCTCAAAACCCCAAAAATGGATATACAGTATTTGAAAATCAGCTCTTCATATCTCCCCATTAACCGAATTGTAGCTTATAAATTACTTGGTAATGGTAGTGTAGCAATTATAGATTTTACACTCATACTTTGTATCTCTATAAGATCATATATAAAAAATAATACGCAAGACCTTGAATAAATTTTTGATGGACATACAGCCACTCACCAATGGTATATAGACACACCAATATGTTAAATTTCTAGGACTCTCTTGGATATATAAGTGTTAGCCAAAATACCTCCCAAACTTCTCATCTTACCAAACCTCCCTTTTATTTCCTCATGCGCCTAGTAATTAATAAATTGTTTTTGACTTTGATGACATGGGTTACCCTCAGCATTTCAGTCTATAATTTATGTTTGTACAAAAAATTACTTTTTTTTTTTTTTTTATTCCTTATTCACCATTTTTAACCCATCCACCTCAACATATTGTATACCCTGTCTCTTTGTGACTGGGTTTAGCCCACCCGTACACTTATTATACCCAGTAATTGTAAAAAAGTGTTTCTTGCATTTCAGTCTATAATTTATGTTTGTACAAAAAATTTCTTTTTTTTTTTTTTTTTATTCCTTATTCACCATTTTTAACCCATCCACCTCAACATATTGTATACCCTGTCTCTTAGTGACTGGGTTTAGCACACCCGTACACTTATTATACCCAGTAATTGGAAAAAAGTGTTTCTGGCTATTCCTGGCAACTGGGTATGGGTTACACCCATAGTCTTATTTCACTGTAAATGGTTCTCTGCAGAGGTGTAGCTAAGGAGTGGGCAGAGGGGGGACAGATTCCCTGGGCGCCAGACTAGTTAGGGGCACCAAAATGTGCTTTGATATTATTCTATTGATGAAAATAATGGGTTTGAGAGTTGAAAAAAGAAAGGCACTTTAAAATGAATCTTGTCCCCCGGCGCCAAACACTCAAGCTATGCCTCTGGTTTTCTTTATGTTATTTTCGTTTTTACAATGTGGCATGATTTAGTTGCCTTGAAACTAAACCACCATCATGGATCACATAGTTTCTCCCACTGAAGCATTTCTTCTGTACATTAATGAAAAAATGATAAAAACAATAGCTGACTGCACCAACAGGGAAGGTGAGAAAGTGAGAGGCAAAGGAATGACTCGATCTAAATGAAAGCTTTTATTGGCTGCCTACAACTACTACCACACACTGGCTATCTTCATCTCAGCAGCATTTCAGTCAACTTTTTATTCAGCCATGTTGATGGAAATCCTATTTTTAGGGTACATGCTCAATGATGAGATTCAGCAAACTTCTCATTCATACTTGTGTTCACAACGATGATACTAGATCAATCCTTTCTAGCTCGTGACATCTTTGATCCAATAATAAGATATGTATTAGTATTAGGAGCATTCCTGAGTCATTTGGCGATGTATTATCTTCCTGGAGAGAACATAGCAGTAGATGAGCAACTGGTTGGTTTCAGATGTCAGTGCAGATTTATTCCATATATGCCAAGCAAGCCCGACAAATATGGAATACAAATCTGGGCCTGTGACTGTGAATCAACTTCAAACTATCCTCTGAGTGGATGCCCATATCTCGGCAAACAAAATGCAAGTGCCTTGACTTGGAATTTCCCATGAGACTGTGATATCTCTCACAAAGGACTTACATGGAAGTGGCTGCAATTTCAGAACCGACCATTATTTCATTCCCCCACATCTTGCAGAACCAATGGCCAAGAACAAACTCACACTAGTTGGAACAGTGAAATGGAACAAGATGTTCCTACCCAAGGGATTCGAGCAAAAGAAGGCTCTGCCCCTCAACAAATCTGTGGTTTTGTTCAGATAAGAAACAACCTTGTCAAATACCAGAGCTCGAAGCAGAAAAGTGTATTGCACCTGAACACAATACACAATCGTCCACACATAGAAAGTGAAACCGATTGCAAGAAATCAGAGATTGTGCTCTATAACAACAAAATCAAAGGAGGGATATTTGCCAGGGCCCAAATGGCGAGGGTGTTTTTCAACATTTTTGACTTGGCATCAATGGCATCAAGTGTGGCATTTAAATATAAATATCCAATTAACTCACTGTCTCATGAAGACAACAGACAGTCAACATTGACATTGAACATTTCCTCACCCTTCCGCAAGTAGAGGCGATCCGTCCCGACGCATCAAGATATAGTGAGGCAGAACTTTGCCAGTGTTTTGAAATCTTTATAAACGCTTCAAACGGCTGCCCAAACCACTTCAACTCAGCAAATTTATTAGACATATTTGCAAAAAAAAAATTTCTTTTCTTTTATGTAAAAACTGTACAAGCTCAGCCGCAAAGCCACTTTTTTCCATGTGACTGTTCTGTTTTGAAATGGTCCTTCAAGTTGAATACAAAATATTATTGTTGGTACCCCAATGCCCAATACATTCAGAATATTTATTTATTTCCAAAATGTAAAATCTATTTTATTTATGGATGACAGGAACTCAAATAGTTTATCGAAGTGGTTATGCGCAGCCGACTGCGTATAACCCTGAGAGTTATACGCAGTCGGCAAGTCACGTGACGTCTATATTCTTCCTGTGTTACAGTATCAATCAATAAGGGTGCCTCGTTATTGGGGTGACTGGGTGGTCGAATGGTACAAACTGACCAAACCTCAAGATGGTGGTCTTGAGTTGCTATGTTTGTTTTCGAGGATGAAGCAAAATCGACTAGGCTTATTGTTTTACTTTTCTTTTGGCTAAAAAATGTTAAAACATGAGAAGAATTATTAACTTGACCAATGTAATGTTAATAATGTTATTCTTATAATTATCAAATATATTTTTGTGTTGTTAACATATATTTTGTGTTGTTAACTAATTTTGTGGCAGATAAAATCATGTTTCTCTGGTACAGCAATAAATATAATCATGGGTTGAGAGTAGCAGTAAAAAAATCGCTGTAGGGGCAGGGGTTCTGTAGAGGGGGCACTGTAAGTAATACTTTCACACAGTTATAGTTTTGCATGGAAGCTGAAAACTGTTACATTTAGGTCATCAAAAAAAAAAAAATCATAAATCATAAAAAAATTTTTTTAAATAAATAGAATGTATTTCCTGAATTAGTCAGTAAAACTAACCACATGGTAATAGCAACATATAAAAATCTAATCAATCAAAATACATAACTAGACTTAGACCATGGAAATGCCTTTTAAAAAATCTTAGGCTTAGACTCTAAGAAATGTAGACTTTGACTTATACTTATAATATATAAGATACAAGCAATAATACTAATAATAGCACTAATACTAATACTATTGCTATCATCAATTTCAATATTAATTAAAATTAATTCAATTTTAACACTTTAAAAGTTATAGTTCAAAACAACCCGTAATGCAGCTAATTACGCATAATACTTTTTTTTTTAAATTGCCAAACAAGCAATTGATAACCTTATTTGGCTAAATTCCTAGCCGACTGCGTATAACCCTGAGAGTTATACGCAGTCGGCTGTGAATAACCCTCAGGGTTATGCGCGGTCGACTGCGTATAACTCTCAGGGTTATGCGCAGCCGACTGCGTATAACGCTTCCCATTTTAAAAAACAGGCCACGAAAAAACTTTGTAAACCACTGCATTAATATTGCCATTATTTTGCCACTTCCGATGCCGAAAAATACTATCAGCTTAAATAATTGTGTTAAACTAAATATCAACTATTAAATTTATGCTTGCAAGGATTAATCAGAATAATTAAACTACATTGCCTTCATGCTTTTTTTGAGAATGCTGCATTTATCATTAGGGGTGTGCCGGACCCCGGTCCGGAATCCGGTTCCGCCGGATTTTGCACTATCCGGTGAAATCCGGTTCCGCCGGATTTACATGTATCCGGAACAACCGGATTCCGGAATCCGGAATATACCGGATTTCGGAATTTGCCAGATTTTGTGACTCACCGGATCATAATCTGAAATAAAAGTAATTCTCTTTCCCGAATTTCACACGATCACGATACATTNATAAATGAAAATATCTTTAAGTTAAATTGGTAATAACAACCATTTCCGACAACCCACTTTTTTTTGTGAGGGGGGATGACTCGGGTGACTACTAACAATTTTATTTTCTTACACCTTCCAGTTGGATCGGCATAACTTTTGTGCGTTTGGGCTAATTTTAATGAAGTAAAGTTATTAAACTGTGTGAATGAATGAAGCAGTATTGAGCTAAACCACTATGTGTTTGAGTTTTACATTAAAAAGTAATAAGCAATTAACGTGCATACCGATGAAAAATTAAATGCGTTACCGGTCACAAGATTCTAAATGCTGCAAATATGGTATTCACATGTTTGGAAAAATATGTGCTCTACGTCACCGATAATTTAAATACTATTATTAGGAAACAGTGGCGTACAACGCAAAAAAACGACACCCTCGCTATGCCATATAGCTATATTGCAGCTCAAGTTTTTCCGTGATTTTTCGACTGCGCAGAAGGGATGCGCGTGCGTCTTTTAAAATACCTACTTATACTTATAATATATAAGATACAAGCAATAATACTAATAATAGCACTAACACTAATACTAATTGCTATCATCAATTTCAATATTAATTAAAATTAATTCAATTAAAATTTTACGTTAAACACATAAAAAGTTCTAGTTCAAAACAACCCATCATGCAGCTAATTACGCATAATACTTTTTAAAAAATTGCCAAACAAGCGATTGATAAACCTTATTTGGCAAAATTCCTAGCCAACTAAGTATAACCCTGAGAGTTATACGCAGTCGACTGCGTATAACTCTCAGGGTTATGCGCAGCCGACTGTGTATAACGCTTCCCATAGTTTATTTAATTAAACTGAAGAATTAGGTTCACAAACATATAGCCCATTCAATTATCTTTCATTTGATACCTCATTTTGTCTTACAAACTCGTGGTACCTAACTTTTAACTTCTTTTGTCTTCATATTGATCAAAACTGTCAAAACAACAACATGGACATGGACGATAGTTAGACATTATAAAGTAAAAGATGCCCTCTAGCTTTTCTGCGTCCCAGTGGAGCTCTAGATCAGGGCTTGCAATGTAATGAATTAGTATTAGAATATGATGGCTTACCATGGATTTAACCGTGACGCAAACTGAAGTGGACATGTTTTTCGTACATACAAAACAACTTTCATGACTCCATAAACCTTGTTTAAGGGCGTCGCCATTTTTTCTCAACTATGAGACTGATGCTCCGCAAATCTTAGCCTGAGCAATCTCTTAACTTTTCAGAACATACCACGAACATTAAAAAAAAAAAAAAACTACTCTATTTCGGCATTACTTTTAATAAGCCTTCTATACGCTATGGTCTAATACAATTTTTAAATAGGCCTATTAAGCTATTTAGAAAAATTGTTAAGTTTCAGCTATAATTTTTGTCGTAAGTCTAGAAAAGCATTTGTTTTAAAACACGGAGCCACTCTAACTCAAAGGTTTTATTTAGGTTTAGGTCTAGTGGTCTAGTTTAAGAAGATGTATGATGTGTGCATTGTTTTTACGGGACATAAGATAAGATGTTGTCAGCGACGAAACTGAAGCCCATTGAGACTTGATGCGCTCTTTTTCAAAAAATAGGGTTTACTAATTATTTTACTAATCAAAGACTTAATTTCAGCTGTAGAGTTTGGCCAGCTTGGGTCGTCCTACTTGTACTAGTAGTTACGTAGTAATAGTACTACTCATAGAAGTTAGATTTTAAGTGTGAGCCGTAAACAAATGATTTGTAAAGATTAGACTATTACAATTATATCATTAAATTATTTAAATGAAAATGGATTGAAGTTCTTCTGATTTAGAACAATTAGACTCATAGACTTTATTATAGTTAGTATGATTTTTGTATTTATTTTAGTTATGATAGAACATATTTATTTATTCAATGCCGCCAATGGTCAATGGTAGTGATACCAATTTTGAAGTATGAAGATGATTAGGGCCTAACGGCCTAGGCCTAAGCCTCTCACTCGTATCAGCTTAATATTCTTCATTCATTAATAAAAAAAACTCATAACCCTAGGCCTCCGGGTGTAGGCTGGTAAAGTTAATTTTAAGTGGTAACAGAGGACTTATATATATAAATTATATTATATTCCTGCCTAAATTCGAAAAAGTAAGTAGTCTAAGTCTAAGTAAGTTTTTGACTAGTCTATGTTTTTAGTAACTACTAGGCCAAAAAGGCTAGTTAAATTATTATTTAAAAAAGTCTTAACTAGGCCTACCCATTGCTTACTCACTTAGATTCAAATTGTTCAGATTTGCATAGTCAACTTAGCTGACTATGACTAACTATGACTATGAGAGGATCTTCACTGCCTTTGAATTTTTTTGCCTTAGCCTGTCACAATTCTGAAAAAAGTTTGAGTTTCAAATTCTACACTATAACTCCGCAATCAGTCTTCCACGAGACTTTGCCATGTATACCAAATCTTCCAGAGAATTAGAAATGCATTGAGTAGGCCTATGACTATATTAATATTGTCTATGTTATTTGTAGGCACGTAAATATGATATATGATTATGATAAAACCTTGTTGCTACAAAAAGGACATAGGCAGTTGGTTATCATATTACCAAACTGTCAAACACTGTTATAAGAGACATATATCCAATAGACAGTTAACATGGAACATTATACCCTTTAGCATTAACTGCAATTATGAATGTTAGCTACATAATTTTTTTTTCAACATAGACATAGCTCTGCATGTTTATATTTGTGTGTAATCAAAATATAAATATTATAAAAAACGCCCTGCCCATCCCATTACATAAATTTTATAATAAATAATGGGCTGGTCCACTTCATGGCCTATAACAATGAATAGTATATTGATGACAAATCAATTCAAATATTTGATTGTTACATTATATAAAATATAAGCAGTATTCTTAAAAAAATACCGTTAAATACTGTTTTAATTATTATGATAATTATCTCAATCATGCATAATGTCAATAATGTAGGCTAAATATAATGTCATAATTTAGAATGCTATTTTGTATCATCATGTTAGCAAAAGATCTGATTGCACTAAGGAAAGGACTTCTGCTGAGCTTGTAATATTTAAAAAGAAATGTTGTATATACACTAGTCATTAGACAAGTCACATCAAATATTTTACTTTGTTTGCAGTATGGCTACAACTCCTATGCAAGGAATGCATTCAATGTGGTATGACCATTACAAAGGAGCTGTATATCCTCTAGACTTAGATGGGACTCCATGTTGTCGACCTACAAGGACATCTGTATGAATAATTTTTTAGCTTTTTATTTTCAAATATCAATGAAATTTTTTTTAAACATTATAAGTATATACATCATCCATCCATGTGCCTCACCACTTCCTTCCACTCAGACCTAACTAATGCCTTTCTTTTCCATGCTTGGACTTTCAGCTGCTGTAGATCTTTTTCCACATCTATCCACCTATTTTTGACTGGAGCATACCAATACCATGCAGTTTTAAATGTATTGAATGCAAAACTTTACATATAGCCTTCCTTTTTCTATTGTTAAATTTTATTGATCAAATCAGTCTCAAAACATGTGGATATACTATGCATGTAGTGACTGAATTGTTTTGTATATAAAAAATATAATATTTAAAAAACTATTAATGTAGTATTTTATTTCACAACCATTACAACATTTATTAAATTCTTTTTTGAGAAAAGCTTTGTTGCAATTCACTATTTGTATTGCAGGCCCCTACTCTACTAGATTCGTGCTGTGCGTTTATTGTCAGGGATGCAAATTTGACCCGTGCAGCCATTGATTCTGTGCCTCCAATATTATGCATTCATATGATGGAAGCTGCTCTTAAAGGAAACCATGACCGCTCAATCCATGCTCTGATGGCAAGATGGCGCCTTAAGTCACTAGTGCTGTCAAAATTGGTCCCTAGTGTTTTTTCCTCGCTTTTACCTCTGTATGAACCTCTTTACCAGGCAGATCTTGTTAGACAAGGTTTGCAGTTTTACAAATATTTTATATTTTAAATCAGACAACTTTAACTGATACTAACCAGAATTTTCATTGTTCTTATTTCCATTGTTTTTATTTCCATTAGTGAAGGAATAAAAAAAATAAAAGATTGTAATTAAAATTTACAAACACACAAAATTTTATGTGCAGAATGACCATTCTAATTGACTATTGTAATAATATCTTTTGAAGGCCTGCGTTACACAACTTCCTTGGCCCACACTTTTCTTGAGTGTTTGAGGCAAGAATCCCCAACAAAAATGAGACATCTGGATCTCACAGGCTTTCCAACAGGTAAAAATTGTTCTGAAAATGTAACATTTTAAAATTTATGGACTTTTCAAAACCTATATTGTAAAAACCACAAATATTTTGTCCAGGATACAATAGTTTACATTCTTATGACAAAACTGTTAACGTAACATGTATTTAGATAATTTCATAATGTTATAATTTTACAGCTTGGTAGAAAATTTGACAGTTGTATTGAGTGTGTATGTTTTAAATAATTGCTTTTATTATTATTCATTTTATTTCTAGCTGAAGTGATACTTTATTATTTGACATCCCATTGCATGCTGGTTCACAATGAAAATCGCAGGAACAACATGGTGCACCTGTACAACCAGGCTGTCTCTTTAGCAGAGGAATGTGCTGGGAAAGGGACCAATCACCATGCTCCTTTGGCTATTGATATGCAAAATTGTCTGCCTAGTGATATATGTAAGGACGCTATTGCATGGTTCATCATGAAGCATGTGACAATATACTTATAGCTAATATAAAAACACAAGGTTGGGGGGGGGGGGAACCAGAAAAAAGACTTCAAAAAAGGACAAATGGGCTGGGAAGAAGCCTTTGTTAGCAAAAAAACCAGTGCAAATAGAGAAGGCAAAAAGCAAAACAAGTGATCATCACCAGTGT
>CAXITT010000035.1:2140325-2162866 GCA_964033795.1 Lymnaea stagnalis
CAGAGCAGCGTGCCATAAGGAAAGTGTGCCACCAAAGTAGGGTGCCATCAGAGCAGCGTGCCATAAGGAAAGTGTGTCACCGGAGTAGGGTACCAATCAGAGTAGGGTGTCACCAGAGCAGCGTGCCATAAGGAAAGTGTGCCACCAAAGTAGGGTGCCATCAGAGCAGCGTGCCATAAGGAAGGTGTGTCACCGGAGTAGGGGACCAATCAGAGTAGGGTGTCACCAGAGCAGCGTGCCATAAGGAAAGTGCGCCACCATCAGAGCAGGGTGTCACCAGAGCAGCGTGCCATAAGGAAAGCGTGTCACCAGAGTGGGATACCATCTGAGCAGGGTGTCACCAGAGCAGCGTGCCATAAGGAAAGTGTGCCACCAGAGTGGGACACCATCAGAGCAGCGTGCCATAAGGAAAGTGGGGCACCATCAGAGCGGGTTGCAATCCAAGAAGATGTCACCAGAGCAGTCGGCGGTTCATAGGAACTCCAAGGGGAAGTTTAGTTGTAAGGGGGCGGGGCACTTCGAGTTTACCGCAGTGAGTGACACCCAATCTACCGACGACGCCACTTAGCATAAGATAAAACCTGGGTAACAGGCCAAAATGACGCACACAAGACGAGAGGCGAGATGATTGAAATGTGGGCGCCATGGAAGCAAAATAGAAAGTCAAACACTCCCAGCCGGACACGTGGTGTCCACGGACATGACATGTCGTGTCCACTTCAAGATATTTTTTTTTTTAAGTCTTGCTACTTCATCCCACCTCAAAAGATGGTGACGTAACGTATAGACGCTCTGTTATCGCACGCTACCTGTCAATAAACGGCGGGATGTACTGCAAACTATTTGTTTATTATTTTATAATAGTTGTGTTTTCTTTAAGTGAGACAATCCTTAACCCTACTTCGGCGCTAGCCACACATCAGCTGGAAATGGTAATGATCAACAGTGTGTCCAACCGTTGCCAAAGGTAATGATAAACAATGTATCCATCGGTGGGCAATGGTAATGATAAACAATGTATCCGTCCGTTTGGCAGTGGTAATGATAAACAATGTATCCGTCCGTTGGCAATGGTAATTATAAACAATGTATCCGTTCGTTGGCAATGGTAATGATAAACAATGTCATCCATATTTGGATGTTTATGTACAAGTTTATACCCCACCCCCAATCCCTTCAATGCTTTGGTCTGAATTTGTTGCTGTCGGAAGTGTCTCATCAGCTGTAAGGCTATTAGGATCGTGTGCACCCTCCCCCCTTTCTTAAACCATTTCACATACAACCTGGTTGTCACTCATATGGCCTAGGTGCTATATATCGCGTGGTCGTCATACGGCCTCGTCATATGGTCTGGTTGTCAGATGGCCTGGTTGTCATATAGCCGCGACCCTGCATCACATAGGACTGCGACCATGCACCACATAGGACTGCGACCATGCACCACATAGAACCGCGAGCCTGCATCACATAGGACCGAGAGCCTGCATAACATAGAACCGCGAGGCTGCATCTAATAGGATCGCGAAGACCCCGACCACTGGCTTGCTGGCCAGCCACAGTTTAAAAGCTTTAGACTTACCTCCACATATTCCGGCTTGAAGACCCCGACCACTGGTTTGCCCGCCAGCCACAGTCTTAAAGCTTTAGACTTACCTCCACATATTCCGGCTTGAAGACCCCGACCACTGGTTTGCCCGCCAGCCACAGTCTAAAAGCTCCGTGTGGACGGTACTGCGACGTCAAACTCAACAACTGATTGTACCAAGCTGAAAGTATGTTAGCCAAATAGGAAATAGTCAGCGTCGTCATACTACAGACTTTGTGAAATAGCATCGTCATACTACAGGCTTTATGAAATAGCATCGTCATACTACAGACTTTATGAAATAGCATCGTCATACTACAGACTTTATGAAATAGCATCGTCATACTACAGATTTTATGAAATAGCATCGTCATACTACAGACTTTATGAAATAGCATTGTTATACTACAGACTTTATGAAATAGCATCGTCATACTACAGACTTTATGAAATAGTTAGCATTGTCATATTACAGACTTTATGAAATATTTAGCATCGTCATACTGCAGACTTTATGAAATAGTTAGCATTGTCATACTACAGACTTTATGAAATAGTTAGCATTGTCTCACTGTAGACTTTATGAAATAGTTAGCATTGTCATACTACAGACTTTATGAAATACTTAGCATCGTTACAGTACAGTTTGTAACTAATTTTGTTTTTTTAAAATTATTTTTAAAAAAAAATAAATGGTTAAATTGAATGTTGGAGGGGGGGGGGGGTGAAGAGGCTGCTAGGCTGGTTTGTAAACAGAAGGGCTGTTGATGGCAAGGCTGTAAGAGAGAGTCTGTAAGGCAATCTTGGCTGTACGAGAGAGTCTGTAAGGCAATCTTGGCTGTACGAGAGAGTCTGTAAGGCAATCTTGGCTGTACGAGAGAGTATGTAAGGCAATATTGGCTGTACAAGAGAGTCTGTAAGGCAATCTTGGCTGTACAAGAGAGTATGAAAGGCAATCTTGGCTGTACAAGAGAGTCTGTAAGGCAATATTGGCTGTACAAGAGAGTCTGTAAGGCAATCTTGGCTGTAAGAGATAGTCTGTATGAGAGTCTGTTATGGCAAGCTATCAGAAAGTCAAAATGAAGAACTTTCTTATCGCAGCCCGCCTGTGTTGTCCCAACCAATCTGAACCTTATCACCCGCCAGAGATAAACCTAGCCGTGAGATAACCCTTGTGTTATTGAGATAACCCTCGTGTTCTAAACTGTGACCTAACGTTGTGTGGTCGAAAATGGGAGCAGAGATATCAGCAAAATCTAACCGACCCAGATATTCGGGACAATCAGCCCGTGTTACATATAAAACACATTCCGGCATTATTATTATAATTTTTTTCTTTTTTTTCGGAGCATCTTTTAGATGTGTGCTATTTTTTGTTGTTGTTTTTGAATATAGATGATATAATGAAGAACAGGGTCAATTTTTTAATGTTCAAAGACCGCCTCATACGATATTTTAGTCGGACATAAAAGATATAACATAATAACATAATAACATATTAAATTGTTAAGATGGGGACGATCATAAACGCGTCTTGCTGCCAGGGGACAATAACGTGTTCTGTTAGACCCTTCCCCCACCCCCCCACAAAGCAGATTGTCTTTAAGTTGATACTTTAATTTGCGAGTTCGAGCACACTGTCAACGCAGGTTGAAATTGTTGAGCCTCGATGTCAGCAGCGTCCGTTTGCCCATCTGTCCAGAGCTGGAGCGACACTGTAGGCTTGTCATCTCTGGCCTTAAAAGTACAAAGTAAGTAGAACTTTGGGCCTGCGACTGCCCAGTGATCCATATCAAAAGGACGATGATGGTTTAGTTTGACATTGTCAGCCCAGAGAGAGCCGAGACATTTGCTAAGTTCAGCACATTCTAGAGAGGAGGAATTTCAACCACACTACTTTGTCTCGGGGCATATTCTAATTCTAAAATCCATACATTTTTACGGAAATAGCTTTGTAGCAAATGCCTTTTGTGGGAAATAACTTTAGTGGTAAATACCTTTTGTGGGAAATATCTTTTTGTAGGAAGTACCTTTTATGGGAAATATTTTTTGTGAGAAATACCTTTAGTGAGAAATACCTTTAGTTGGATATATCTTGTTGGAAATACCTTTTGTTGGAAATGCCTTTTGTTGGAAATAGCTTTTGTGGGAAATATCTTTTCTTTGCAATAGCCTTTGTGGGCAATACCTTTTGTGGGGAATAGCTTCTGTTGGAAATATCTTCTACGGGAAATATATTTTGTGGGCAATAGCTTTTGTTATTTAGCCACGCATGTTGCTATCAAGCCACCGCAATGGCTACATGTCTAAAATAATCTATATCTCTACCCACAATATTAAAATAGACCATCTTTATTGTCATGCTATCATGATACAAAAGTATAAGTATAAGGGATACATTGGCTAGTTTCTCAATTGTCGTGTATGAGACAATTTGCAATCTTTCTATTTTACCAATTCTTAAAAATGTGTTTTCAAAATCCTACGTCATCATCACCATCAGTGGTACCACAGCCCATGTAGGGCCCCGGCCTGCTCCTCCACATCCTTTCTTTCAGACATCATCATCAGTGGCGTTACAGCACATGTAGGGCTCTGGCCTGCTCCACCCCAGCCTTCCATTCAGACATCATCAGTGGCGCTACAGTACTTGTAGGTCCCCGGTCTGCTCCACCACATCCTTCCATATAGACTCGGACATTATCTTCTGTGGCGCTACAGCCAATGAAGGGCCCTGACCAGCTCCACCACATCCTTTCATTCAGTCATCACCATCAGTGGCGCTACAGCCGATGTAGGGCACTGGCCTGCTCCACCAAATCATTTCATTCAGACATTATCATCAGTGGTGCTTCAGCTCATTGAGGGCCCTGGCCTGCTCCACAAGATTCTCAATGCGCGAACCCCCAGCTGGTGTAAGCCTTCTACATCGGCAATAAAAGCAAATTGAAATTCACCCACATGGACCACATCGACAAGTGCTTGATCTTAAGGTGTGTAACTGAAAAAAAAAAGTTTACCCACATGACCACGTGGATCAAAACATCGGCAACAGTTGTGTAATCCCAGATTTCAAGCTTGAAAGTTCTGCAGGCAAAAAGATTCTGCCACATTACAGCCCTGCCAGCAATTTCCACTACGGTCCTATATTTAGAGATGTGTTTGGATTTATACAATTTTGTGTGTGTTAATTTTCAAATGCAGCAGTTTAAACTTCATTTTATAAATCGCTAGTAATTTGGACCTGTTCACCTAGTATTTTGAGCCTGTTGACCTAGTAGTTTGGACCTGTTCACCTAGTAGTTTGGGCCTGTTCACCTAGTAGTTTGGGCCTGTTCACGTATTAAATTTTATTTTCCTTGTAGTTTTTGTGGAAAAAATTTAAGTTATCCATGAAATTGCCAAATGATTTTTTTCTTTCCACAATAGAAAATTCGAGAATCCAAAGCCTTGATCCAATCATCAAGAATTTACATAGTAAACAATGTCATCAAATATTAATTCTCAGCTTCCTTCAATGATTCCTTAAATAGTCAATGAATGAACACTTTGTTTGTGCTGTGAAGATAACTGAATGATGAATGATCAAGTAAAATGCAGGCAGGTGAACAACGGTTCTCTTGTTGAGTGATGCAGTGAAATTGAGACAGGTGCTCATCCATTTTCAGCACTTACATTTTTATTCTTACAAAGAGAAACATTTTTCAATGAGAACATTTAACACAAGACATCGATAAGTATTTCTCAAGCGCAAAAATCAAATGACATTTGCCATGGAACTTCACTCAAATTAGTGACAATGTTGACTTAAAGAGCACGCTGGTAAATTCTTAAAGATTGGAGAACAAATTATTAAAATAGGAAATAATTAAATTTGAATGATTTTTCAAATATAAAAGGGTGATTTCTAACCATTATTCCTGAGATGAAGAGCTCTAAAGTATTTCTTTCAGTTTTCATTGTCTGTTAAAATTGAAGCTTATTTTCGGCTTTTATTTTATTTTATTGGTGAAAGTTACATTGCTTTTTTTTTAAAAAAGAATTTGCAGATGGCTTAGGCTCTTTATTTATGAATACAAATTCAAAATTCTATTTGGCTAAAGACTTCATAGCAAAACTGAAATCAAGTAAAACAAAGTATGACAGCCAAAGCTTGAAGTTGACATTTTAAAAAAAAAAAGGTACCGGTATATAAAATAAATAAGTAAAAATTTAAAACTTCAGATGGAAACACTTTTATTGTCCGATGGCCACCAAATTCAATTAACTAACGCAACGTACATCACAATTCAAAATCTTCAATGTTTTGCAGATCCTTTACATACTTATTCTGAAATAAATGGGTACTTAAAAATTTGAAGAGAAATCAAAATAAACATGCATGGCTCCTAGCATAATGATACATTTTAATCCCGGAGAGAAGGAATTAGTACAGATGTCACCTAGGATAAATAGCCCTGAAGTCAATCACTTTTTATTAATTCTTTTACCATTCAAAAATTTTGACATCTCTTGTTTAGGGTGGTTGGGGGGGGGGGGTTGCTTAACAACTGGGTTAAGACAGGAGTAGTCTAGGTAGGGAATGAAATGAATAAAGGATAGTTACAAAATAAAAAACTAACATGGACTTCTCATTGGGAGTGGAGGTAATGAGTTTAATTTAGGAAATGAGCAAGAAGCACATCTTGAACTAGACTCTTGACTGGTGAGAGATATAAATGAAAAGGAAAGCCTGTTGTTACAGAAATTAATTTTTTTTTTTTTTTTAAATATAGCAGTACCGGTACCGGTATTAAGGTTAACATATTTCTTAATTGCCTAATAAAACTATTATCATGGATTAGACTAATATCATTTCTTCCAACTACTTGACACTTGAGTTATAAGAGATAAGAAAATATCAGGCCTTCTGTGTTACATGTTACAGTTATGATGTGAGATAAAAGCCCTAAATTATTTATTGAAACCGGTGTTGGGGAAAATTAAAAATAAAAATGAATACCTGGTAAAACTTGTTTAGCTGACTTTTGTAATATATGTTTTAATAATAGACAATTATGGTTCATCTCAATCATAATGGTAATTTTTGGTCCAGAAAATGATCAGGCATTTAAGTTAAGCTTTTCATTTCCGCCTTATTGAACTCAGACACTTCAGTGTTATAGCTTATAAAAGTCAATCTCTGCTCTAAGTCTAACCAGCATAATCATAAAAAATTTAATAGAGGCAAGGGCAATCTCTTATTTTCGTCCCATTGAGGAGTAAGTTTTTTTTAAATTAAAAACTCCCTATTTACCAGATAGAACTATATTACAACACTTCAATAGTTAATAGAACAGGTATTTATTATTTTCAAAATAAGTTTGTCTTATATTTGCATTGACATTGGTTTTTAAAGGAATTTTTTTTTAATTTCTGAACTCTCCTTGTAGACAACAAAGGCAAAATGAATTGCAAAAGATTCATGGAGTGATGGAGTGCACTATTATGATTTTGTAGCCTACTTGTACAATTTGTTTTTAAGTTTTTGCTTTGGGCTTGGGACAAAAAGACAGACATGCTTTGACTTAAAAAGTACTTTAAAAAATAATTAAGATGATAATTATTTTTAAAAAGTTAACTTTAAAAAAAACAAAAAAAAGCTTTCCTATCAGGCCTATCTTAGTATCTTACTATCTATTTCCAATGAAGTTAGTTCTTAGGGTACTAAGATATGATATGATAAAAGATTACCAAAGCCAAAGCCTGAAAAGGCCAATGCAAGTCTGCAAGACCCTTAAGTTCTTAAGCAACCTTTTTTTAAATTTGTAATTAATAATAATAAGTAAAAAGTTACTTATACTTATATTATACTTCATGTTTTATTATTAATTATAAGTTCTAATATAGGCCTAGTCAGTATAAAATTAACTAAAATTTACTAAACGACAAGAAGATTTTCTACTTACCGTGTCCTAAATTCAACTGGTGTGCATTTCCCAGCACTGGTAATGTTGGAGGTCCAGGAATTTTATTAATACAATTTCGGACTCGTTTATTACGGTTGATGTATAGGTAGGAAAGGGCTATTATAAAAATCCCAATTATTACTGTTGCAATCATCTTCAATTAAAGGTGACAAAAAAACGAGTTGCTTAAGTTATGCTGTAAAATTAAAAGGAAACGAACATTTGCTTTGATCTTAGGCTCCTTGCCTTCTCAGACAATGAAGTACCCAGTACAATTTCTTGTTTATATCTCTTGGCCGACATTTTAACGATCACATGACTAAACCGGGTACGTTCTAATTCTTATCTCTAAAAGATTTCGTTTTAATTGATTTAAATATTTTTAAAAAAATGATATTATTATAACAATAATTTTAAGTTCAATAATTATAACAAAACTTTCTAAACATTTTTTGTAATACATCATTCTGAATTTAAAAGCAGATTAATTAGGCGCCCTACTACGAACATCTAAATATTTATTATTATTATTATTTTATTAAGATTTTCTGTAGCCTAGTTATTAAACTAATAACAATGGGTGCCTAAGTTTTTAACTGCTAGACTGCTAGGTCTAATTCACTTTAATTTCATAGATTGCTAATAAAAACTAAATAAAGTTTTATAAAGGCCAACTTGAAGTGGGGGCCTAAGCTTAAACAATGTTAATTAATTAGTATTATTATAAATGTCAGCAACAAAAGGAACGTCTTTGGACCCTTTTCGAAACTGTATCGGTCTTTGAAAGACTCTTTAGTTTGACTTTGAGTTGACTGTCTAGTGTCTCTGACCTGACTCTTTTTTTTTTTAGTTTTGTCTATTTTACGTGTCGGACTTCGACTTCAGGTCTTCTCCTCTATCGTCGATAGCTTTTTAGTCTTAAACTTTTACTTTTAGTCTTAACTACTCAAAGCTTAGTACTCTAAGCAGAGGCTTAGTTATATACGTAATTTCACTCGGTACTCGTGTACTTGAACTATTATTAGTGGAGTGTACCTACTTCAAGTTGAGACATCACTTGATTTTGAGTTAACTTAATAAATCATGGCAAATGAGGAAACTTCAAACTCAAACATAACACGACTAACAAGTAAGATTTACTTTTCTCATCCTCACTCACTATCTTAAATTCAGTCTTAAGGCTCATCTCTAAAAGATTCATAAAGCTTTCCCTTAGCCTTAGTAGTTAGACTCTGCTCTCTCTACTCTCTATCAAGACTATGCTTAGGCCTAGGCCTAGTCTAAAATATATAAATGTGAATAATTTAAAGTTAGGTAGAGTCTTTACACAGTAAAGGGTAAAGATTTAAAAGCTATACTATAACTATAAAATAGGCCTTCACATACTGAGATGATACTTATCATATTCATATACTGATACTGTTTCAAACTTTTCATTAATTTCATGACTCACTCAATGTGACACTCACACACAGAATAACAGCAATTTCATCAAAGTTAATTATTATTTAATCATTATTATTTATTGAATCAATATCATGCTTGATGCATACTTATATTTAAAAAAACTAAGGATCTCAAACGAAAACCAGCTTTCAGGTTTTAATTTTTGAAACCCAAAACCGGCTTAAATTAAAAAAACAGTCTTTTATTAATTTTCAACCCTGGTTTTTTAACTATTTTATATGATATTTAAACAAAAAGAAGAAAAAATATCAAGATTATTTTAAAAAGAAATGGATAAACCAATTGTATGTATTTTTATTTCTATTTAATAAATAAATTCTTTTTAAAATTATAGAGATCTGTATAATTCATAAAATTGGTAGGATACTTGCTAATACTTTGCATATCTGAACATACAGCACTCTGTATCTATATCAGCTGAGACAAATGTCAAAAACTGATTGTGGCTGGATTTTTTTTATGGGGAAAAAGGGTGGCCTTGTTATTGCAAGCCTTTATTGTGGGATTGGATAGTAAAAAGTTGTCAGATTATAGTTTCCCATAATAGTGTGTCTCTCTCCCCCCCACTTCCCAAACAAAAACTACAATGTAAAGAGAATGCATATTCCGCTCTATGCCTATGGATGGTCCACACACACAAGTTCCATCTGGCGTACAGCAGTGTATGAAGGAGTCTTTTGAAGGATCATGTCGATCTGACATGACTGTTAGGTGCAGTGTGAATGGCATTACAAATAAGGGTCAAGTACTGTGGGTAAAAATGTGGGATTTCACCCAAGACGCTTCCAACACTCTCCCTACCACACACACAAATATGTACCATATTTATTTCTTAGCAAACAAAAAAGTACAGGAGCGTTGTTACCATGTGTTCCTCCAGGAATCAAGCTCTGATTTTAAAAATAGCTGGTATAAAACCAGATTTATCGAACTGAAAACTTTCTTTTTTTTTAATTTTAAAAAGGGTATCAACATCCCAAATCATAACACATCCTATCAAAACTATTTTGCGACACAGTGTGAGGAGAAGGTAGAATCAGTTGCTTTGATTTACTAGCACACAATGGACATAGTTGGCACACTCAATTTTATTATGAAACTTTTAACTCTGTACTTTCTTCCCACATGACAATACAAGTAAAATAAATTATACCTTTTAAAGAAAATTTAATGAAGGTTGAGAAGAAACGTAAAACAAGTTTTGAAGATTTTGATTCTGTTCATTCTGAACTCTGTTATTGTGTAACTAACTTTGTCTGTTATTGTTGTTATCTTTTTTTTTTTTAAGTCATAATGCAGATGACTACAGTTCATGAACTAGTCAAGTTCTGAACAGTCATCGGATCAGAAATTTTATTTTTTGGGGATATTTTCTTAAAAAAGGTTATACTGTAGAAATGTTTTAAAATAGATACCGCCCTTAAATGCCTATCTTGAAAACACCCCTTGCATTTTCTATTTTGATAAATTTTAATTAAATATCTTGGGGAGCAGAATAGAACTATATATATATATGTTATATATATATATATATATTTATATAAATATATTTATACCTACCGGGTAATTGCTATTTCAATTAAGTTAATTATGACTTTACTCCATGTGTGTTATAAAATAATAATTTTTCAGCAGCATTAAATCCAGCAACTTCCTGCTTATTTTGGATTAGTATATGTTTATATTAGTTTTTCTCTTTCCAAAGTTTTTTATTAAAAATTTATTAAGTATGCTTAGCAGTTAAATATGAACAGCTTATATCTAAAGATATATTGGTAATTAATTATGCTACTATACATAAGCTCATTCAAACAAACATTAATTTAGTATTATGCCTGTACTGCTTATTTTTTACTCGAGACTCAAAAATTATGCACTGTTTTAAAACTGGAATCTAGAATAAAAGCTCATGCAGTTTGAAAGTGTTGGTCTTAAAAGTGGAGTCTAAAATAATGAGAGTTCATGCAGTTTGAAAGTTTTGGTTTTAGAAGTTTATCATTAGGCAACTTTCTCATTAAAGTTTACAGACTTACATTTCTGATTTCTTAGCAGCCAATGGTCCAGATAAGAACCAGACAGGTTGGAAAACTCTGGAGACCCAAGTTGGTGGCCATCAGTTTGCCCATGCTAACAATCAAACCCAAAAGCTTGGTAATATAATGTTTTAGTTAATTTCACTTGTTTCTGTATGAAGTATTTTCAAATATTTTTTATTTATGTAATTCTCATATCGTTGTTGTTTCTGCATGAAAAAAAATTGAATACCATATAAACTTAAAGATAATCTGTTGTAAGTTTTAGAACAGAAAATCAGCAAAATTAGTGGATTAATAAAAATTTATTTAAATTTATTCTTAAATATTTCTTGCTGTTTCCTTATGTTTGTACATGCTTTTTCTTGCTTATTATCTGTCTAAGATTATGAACAAATCAATTAAATAGGCTGGACGTCACAGAAAATCTAAGAAAGAAAATATTGTTGTGTCAGTAAAACAAACTGAAATGATTCATCTTTTTTTTTTTTAATCAATTTTAGCCGGCATGGTGGATCTTGGCAATGGACTTGTCTTGAAGTCTCTGCAAAATCCACCCAGGGGTGCACGAGAACTTGGCTTTTATCAAAAGGTCTTTGATCCAGAATGCACAGATTCAGACCTGATTGAGCTGAGGGAGTTTCTTCCAGCTTTTTATGGCACTCATGAAAAATGCGGAGGTATTTAATTTAAAATTATTATGTCGGTACTTTAAAAAAATGATGAACAGTGTTTGACTTAAAATTAAAACATGTGTAGAAACTATGCTGACAATTTTTAATGTTATTAACTGGATGGCAAAGGAAATGCATACTTGGCCTCTTATTTTAAGGAGTTTAAAAAAAATTAAAATCAATAAACTGGTGAAGATAACAGGTAAAATCAAAAGTTGAAGTTGTGGAACTTCCTGAGTTCATAAAGTCATCTGTTGGCATTTGTTTACAATTTTTTTATTATTATAAAATTGAGGTCATTATATACAGCAGACCCTGCGTAATCATGTCCAGGGGGTTTTGTAGAGATACCGAAGTTCATATCTGTCCTAGACACTGGACACCACATGAAACTGTAACAAAATAAATCCTTTTTTCCTATTCACTCTTCAGCTTGGGTGACACAGGGATTTCGAAGCAGCCAGATAGGGGTCCTTAACTCAGACCGCCTGGTACCGTTACTTGGGTAGAAATGGCAACAATGGAACTAGACATTGAACATCTTTTAAGCTAAAAACCGGCCTATACTTACCATTAAAATTCTAATAACTTTATGTTCATTAAAGTTGTTCTTCTTTAAGATATCCTTTTGTTTTTCCCTTCCCCCCCACTACAAATAAGAAATGTGCTGTGTGCATAGGAATTAGTCCATTTTTGTAAGGTATATTTTGACCCCATCTGTTTTTAGGGGCAGTTTAAAAAGTTTAAGGATCCTTGGTGTAACAGCATAACATTAAGTTTCACTGCAAGAGTTGATAACTCTCCTACCTATCTACAGTTCTACTTATAAGTAGGCCATGGTCATTGCAACCTGTTACAGTTACACAGTTAAATCTGGCACAGTTCAATCAGGGTTACAATATCATACTATGGAAATACAAAGGAAGATTCATAAAAAACATTGATCAGACATTAATGTTTGGAACAATTTTATATATTATATTTTTGGTATTTATAGTAGGAGATAAACTCATTTTTTATTTTCTTATATAAGATAGGACAAAGAAAGGGCAAAGCTCGCAGCTCTGTAAGATTGTATTAATCATTGAGGAAAGGGATTTTGAGCACAAATATTTCCTTTACACTCTCTTTAAAAAATATTCAATCTTGTAACTGGCAACTTGTTGTTTGAATTTTGTGCTTATTAATAATGCTAAAGATTTTTAGCCAAAAAGAGTTTTTTTCCTCAATCTGTCTGTATCAATGGCACACTTATTACTTTAATAAAACTTTTTAAAGTGAATTTATTCAATACTGCACCTTGATTCCAGCAGCTGGGTATGTTTTAAACTATCTTAGAATACAACTTCTTGTAGTTATTTTGTACATACCCAGTACGTTTTTATTCTTTGCCACACATGCCAACCTCCAAGTTCAAAACCCTAATTCAGAGACTGTGCAGAAATATAAAAACCTAGTACAGAGACTATACAAAATATAAAAACCTAGTACACAGAATGCTTAGAAGTATAAAACCTTGTTCTGGCTAATAAGACTTGAGATGCCAAAATAATTGCACATTAATTATTTGGCATTTAAATTGGTTATCATTTCTTTTCTCAAAAAAAAAAAAAGAAGAAAAAAAAAAGGTAATCTTTTTCCCCCTTTTTTTATGATGTTTGGAAACATTATGAATCTCAAGCATCATTTGTCTGTGCTAATATTACCACCAATGAAAATATAAGATAAGATTTGTTTCAAATTTCAATTTGAGTCTGTTTTTACAAATCAGTTAGCATTTGATCAGTTGGCCACACAGTTAGCATTTGATCAGTTGACCTCACAGTTAGCATTTGATCAGTTGGCCTCACAGTTAGCATTTGATCAGTTGGCCTCACAGTTAGCATTTGATCAGTTGGCCTCACAGTTAGCATTTGATCAGTTGGCCTCACAGTTAGCATTTGATCAGTTGGCCTCACAGTTAGCATTTGATCAGTTGGCCTCGCAGTTAGCATTTGATTAGTTGCCCTCGCAATTAGCATTCAATAATGTGTGATAAGATCAGGATAAGTTCATTTGTTTCTTTGTGAAACCATGTTTTTTTATGGCTCGTTCCTTAAACAAATTTTTTATGGCTAGTTGCTTAAAACGATTTTATTTAAATGTCCGATGTGAACACGTTTCACGAACTTTAAAATAAAAATGCTCCTATCAACAGTTCAAATGGCCAGGTATATTTATTTTTTTCAGTGAAGTATCTGAAACTGGCCAATCTGACATATGGTTTCAAGCATCCCTGTGTCATTGACCTTAAAATGGGTCAGGTGACCTATGATCAGGAGGCATCGCCAGAGAAGATTGCACATGAAATCTCCAAATATCCACCACTGAAAAACCTGGGATTTCAAATTACTGGCATGATGGTAAATGGAATTATATATAAACAGTTATATTTATTAGTTTAGATATTTCTTGATTTCAAAGTTGAAAACGTGCTCCGAGCATAGAATTGTTATACATCTTATTACCATAACCATGAATGTGTCATGTTAAATATTTATTTTACTAACTGGATAGAAACCATTAGTGCTTTATTTACTTGAGTAAGCATATGCACTCACGCCTAAAGGGCTTTTTCAGTGTTAAAAATATTTACCATAAATACACATTCTCTAGCTTACCTTTTTGAAAATAAATTTCAGGGAAATAAGTTGGGTGATCAGCTTACGACCTGGTCATAGCAGATTTTTTTAATCATTTTCTCTAGGTTATTTTGAATTAATTATAGAACACAATAACCAAAAAAGTATATAACTGCAATCAGTGTAAGGCACAAAGCTCGGTGCGACATCGAGTTAAAAGTTTGTACTCTTACAATGCATTCCAAACTGTTCCACACAACATAGTGAGATTGTCATATTTTATAAGAATGTACCAGTACAGTAGGTGAAACCTATTTTTTAGAACATCCAGAGAAACTCTCGTTTTGAAACCCGTTGGTTGATACCAGCATCTGACCTATATACACCAGTTACTGGTGGGTGGTACCAGCATCTGACCTATATACACCAGTTACCGGTACCAGACTTTCATCTGCACTTACACTGACTTATTGTCACTTGCCATTTAGGCCTTAATACACACTTGCAAGGACAAATCTATCACATTTTTCTTTCCAAGCAGCAGTCATAAAAAAATTATTTTCTTTTGAACCGTACCACTTACTCTAGCATATCATTTTACTGGGTCGGCTTATGGGCAGGTTGTACACTCTTGAGGTTTATCCCTGCCAAAAGAAAGGGGGGGGGGNCGTTAGACAACAGTGGGGTGTGGGTGGGGCTGTGTGTATGTGTTTGGCTTATGGGTGAATGGGCTTTAGAGCTAGTTTAAAAAAATTGAGGGACCTTTTGAAAATATCTGCAACACATTAATAAAGCAGCTTTGACAAGTTTTCTTGAATGTCCGAGATTGTAGCATGAAATACATTGTGACATGTCTCTAATGAACGTTTCAGGTTTATGATCCAGTTGTACAATCTGTTGCTAAATATGACAAAGAATTTAGTAAAAATCTCACAGAGGAGACCATTGTTACAGACGGTAAGATGCACTACTAATTCACCAGATATTGTTGATAATAGTATAATCATCATCATCATCATCAGTGGCGCTACAGCCCATGTAGGGCCCTGGCCTGCTCCACCACATCCTTCCATGTGGAACGATCCATGGCCTTCCGCCTCCATGCACAAACCCCCAACTGGTGTAAATCTTTCTCTACATGGTGGATCCATCTCAGCCATGGGTAACCGGTGAGTCCTCTGCCCCTAGGTTTCTGCCTGTATATTACTTTTGCTGCTCTACATTCCGGCATCCTTTCAATATGTCCTGCCCAGCGCAGTCTGCCTTTATATATTGTTGCGACTATGGGTGGGTCTTTTTACAATGGATATAGCTCTTGATTTGAATGGATTCTCCAGATATTATTTTCTATCACTGGGCCGCATATTTTTCTCTGGATTTTCCTCTCCCATGAACTGAGAAGATTCTCTGCTTCTCTGGTAAGGGTCCAAGTCTCCCTTGCGTAAGTTACTACTGGTCTATGACAGTGCTGTATATTGTCTTCTTTGTTCCCCTTGAGAGTTTTTTTCTCTCCGTAGCTTTTGTAGGCTGAAATAGGAATGGTTGCCTGCTGTTATCCTTTCTTTCACCTCCGACATTATTTCATTGTGCTCGTTTATAGTTGCCCCTAGATATTTTAATGTTGCCACTCTCTAAAATTCGTGGTTGTTTATATGAATGATGTCATCAGTGGGGAGTTTTGTGACATTATCATATATTTTGTCTTCGGCTCATTTACATCAAGACCAGCTTTGACTGAGGCATTCTTAAGTTCCGATAATAGTATAATATAAATAAATCCCTAAAATCTTGGATCTGCAACCATTTTTGAGTGACGAGACATTTTATAAGTAATATCTGCTAAGAAAATATTTAGTCAACCGCAAGTGGATTTTTAAAATGCCATTGTGGATAAGTAAAAAAAAAAGAAAAAATTTAACCTTTCGTAATGAAATGAGATGCATTAATTTATTTAAAGAGCTCCATTCGGCACCATAGCCGGAGGTTATCGACCACTGCACTGTACCATAAGATACCTAATATCAAAATCAATCAATCAATACCTGATACTATCAGAGGCTTCCAGCAGTAGACACATTCCTGGTAGCATAAAACATAAAAGAAATATTATAATATCAGACACACCATTGATGCCATTGGGCAGTTCTGAAATTAGCCAGACTTCTGTTTCTGTTCATATGATGATGATGCCTAAATTGTAGAAATTAATTTTAAGATTCCAATTTTAAGAAAATTATTGTAGAAAAGTTCTTACTGCTCATTTAAAAAATTATTGCAGAAAAGTTCTTTTTGCTCATTAAAAAAAGTATTGCAGAAAAGTTCTTACTGCTCATTAAAAAAATTATTGTAGAAAAGTTCTTTTTGCCCATTTAAAAAATATTGTGTACATTTTTCAGGACTTGGGTGCTTTTTCAAACCAGGCAACGGGGAAGTAAGAAGGGATGTAATTCAGCCAATCGTCTCTAAACTTCTCAAACTAGAATCGTGGTTCCTGAGACAGAAGAAGTTCTCTTTCATCGCCAGCTCTCTGTTCATGGTGTACGAGGGGTCGAAACTGACTGACCGAATTCTGAATTCATCCAAGTCCAAGAGGCCGCCCATCCAAAATGAAGATGGTTCTAAGGTGCAGAACACAAGTGAGTCTGTCAATAGGATCTCTGAGGGGCAAGATGGTAAAAACTCGGCCAACAGAGGCAGCACGTTGCAGAAACGTTTCAATCAAGATGGCATCCTGGATGTGTCAAGAGCTAAGAAACCAAGACTCCGTGACGACATCATCGGTGATGCGGCCGAGAAGGTGCTCCCTGACTCCGGCAAAGATTCGCCTGGGAAATGTGCGCAAGTTCACCTGATTGACTTTGCCCATGCCTTCCCAGCGACAGACATCGACAAAAATTTCTTGTTCGGTCTACAGAAACTGATTTCAATTCTTCAAGGTTTTCTAAAGTAATGCCTCATGTTAGTGCTAGGCTTTCAAATTTTTAGCCAAGATCTTTCAGTGCCGGATTTAGTGAAGCATTACCCCAGATCTTTCGCTGACTTTGAATGATGTGAATTTTGCTTCCTCGGATTTAAATATCGTCCAGATTTTCTAGAATACAGCCCCTCGAGCTGTTTATGTCTGTTGTCTTATAACGAGAGCCGCTCTTACCTCAACAGTAGTTACAGTATTTAGGCTTTACCTTGGGCCACCAAAGCATAGATAACTCTAAATTGTTTTGTAATACCAAGTTTTAAGTCTTTTTAGTTTTTATAAGTACTCATAAGTATTTATCTAATTTCTGTGACAGATGACAATCAAACGAAAATATAGTTTGTAATTGTTTAAAATTATCATTAATTTTTTTTTCCATGGATACAAAGAACATGATTGTTTTTACATTGATGCAAATAACATGATTGTTGTTACATTGATACAAAGAACATGATTGTTGTTACATTGATACAAAGAACATGATTGTTGTTACATTGATACAAAGAACATGATTGTTGTTACATTGATGCAAAGAACATGATTGTTTTTACACTGATGCAAAGAACATGATTGTTTTTACACTGATACAAAGAACATGATTGTTTTTACACTGATACAAAGAACATGATTGTTTTTACACTGATACAAAGAACATGATTGTTTTTACACTGATACAAAGAACATGATTGTTTTTTCATCGATACAAAGAACAAGATTGTTTTTACACTGATACAAAGAACATGATTGTTTTTACACTGATACAAAGAACATGATTGTTGTTACATTGATGCAAAGAACATGATTGTTTTGACATTGATACGAAGAACATGATTGTTGTTACATTGATACAAAGAACATGATTGTTTTTACATTGATGCAAAGAACATGATTGTTGTTACATTGATACAAAGAACATGATTGTTTTGTTTTTTAAACTAAGAAGCAATACAAAACTGGTATTATATGGATGCAAGTTAATTTATTTGAGTTAACTTGAGGAAAATTTAGTTTCAAGGGCCTAATACAATGAGTACAGCAGGGAATAGACAGGCAGCAAGGGCCTAATATAATGAGTACAGCAGGGAATAGATAGGCAGCAAGGGCCTAATATAATGAGTACAGCAGGGAATAGATAGGCAGCAAAGATGTGTTACTTTACAAACGTATTTTAGATTTAGGGACTGGTAGAGTTTCAGTGATGTCTCAGTAGAGGGAGGTAAGGCTGAGGAGACTATTTGGATATTTCAAAAAAGATTTCTCCTGATTATTACTTGATGGCGGCTGTGATACAAATTCTTTTGTGAATCTTTGGAGTTGACTTCAGCATTTAACAAAATTCTGGGAATCATTCATCATACTCTATCTTGTTGTTCTGAGACATCCAGTAAATTTTTTCTCTCTCTTCTTCCTCTCTCTCCTTTCATCTCTCCTTCCTTCCTTTCTCTCTCTCTCTTCTCTCCTTTCTCTCTATCTCTCCTCTCTTTCTCATATGATTATATTTACTCATCTCTTTTATACAATTTTTGTAATGAACTTCTATCTCTCCCTCTCTATCTCCCCCTCTATCTCTCCCTCTCTATCTTCCC
This sequence comes from Lymnaea stagnalis, assembly GCA_964033795.1. Taxonomy (NCBI): domain Eukaryota; kingdom Metazoa; phylum Mollusca; class Gastropoda; family Lymnaeidae; genus Lymnaea; species Lymnaea stagnalis. The sequence continues at coordinate 2,159,214 of CAXITT010000035.1, forward strand.
CTCTATCTCTCCCTCTCTTGCTCTCTGCCCCCTACTCTCATTACCGTGTTTCTCCCCCACAGTTTCTTGTAGTGTGTGATCTCAGGTTAAAGGCTGCGACTTGAATCATAAGAACAGTTCTTGTTGTTGTTGTTGTTTGACCAGTGATCATGTGATACAACTTTTCTAAACTAACCAGACTCTAGTTTTTGTGTGGTCTCATCCATCAATGTATAAATATCCTGCATGTTTCTTATCCATTAGTTTCAGGTCCATATCCTCAGGTGCTAACAGGACATAACATTTCTTCACAATAAAATGTCCCATTTTTCTATATTCCTCCATACATTTCTATTTCCCTGATTTTTACCTCTCTCTGTAAAGAGTAGAAACATGTCACGCCATAATCATGAATTATAATGTAAACTTCTAATCCTGTTGCTACATGATTAACTATTACTATTACCATTATTCTGTTTACTGTCTTGTGATGCATTTGAAATAATCCTACTAGATTACTGAAGAACAATGTTCTGTACATACATCAGCTCCAGCAGTCTTGACTGATGTGTCTGAACTCTGAACCATCGGAGAAAAATGAATATACATCTTTTCGGTTACCGGAAATTTGATCGAAAGAAATTTCGTAGACGGTAAATTGATGAAAGGAAATATGATCAAATCATTTTTCAGTTCACATGTTAAACTTTTCGTCAAATTTCTTTTTGAACGCAACATACTAGACTAGATGGTAATACAAAATAATGCGATCAAAAAGAAATGTGATGCCAAATTTTAATGTAAAAAAAATGAAAAATAGATTCGACCAAATTTTCGTTCGATCAAATTGCCGTCGATCAATTTACCGTCGACGAAATTTCTTTCAATCAAATTTCCGGATACGCATCTTTTTTGCATGGAAGAGAACCCAGGCTGGTTAGGTTGTAGTTTATTGCTCCCTGACTCAATAGGACCTTTTTTGTTAGCGTCAAAGAGGATTTGGGAAGCAGACATTGGTGAATATGGTTACAAAATGGGATGCACACATTGGTGATGATGGTTACCAAATGGGAAGCAGACATTGGTGAATATGGTTACAAAATGGGATGCACACATTGGTGATGATGGTTACCAAATGGGAAGCAGACATTGGTGAATATGGTTACAAAATGGGAAGCACACATTGGTGATGATGGTTACCAAATGGGAAGCACACATTGGTGATGATGGTTACCAAATGGGAAGCACACATTGGTGATGATGGTTACAAAATGGGCCCATTGTTCTATGTCCTAATATTTTGACCCTAGTGATAGTGGCCCTAGTGGTAAAGAGCCAATCAAAAGGTGGTGGTGGGGGGGGCGCGGACAACATCGGCTTTTTCTATTAAGTAAATTAATGTTCACTGAGTCAACTGCCCTGGATTTGTCAGTGTCGGGCGTTCGTTTAAATGGAGGAAAAGTTTGATAAGTGATAAGAGTTTAAATAAATTACGGGTATAATTATTTTGTAGTTTGAAACTACGAATGAAGAAAAGTCTTAATTTGTCTGCTTTCATCAAAAATTCAATGTGTTCTTGACCTCAAAGGTTAGCCGGGATTGATATTGATTTCATGGTGGCTGGAGGTGTGGTTTTAAAAGGGAAGACCAGCTCGAAAACTCCTATCATTATCATGCTAGCTTCCTTGAAATCCTATCCCAGGTAGCTTTTAACTTCCCTAAACTCCTAACTAGTCTAGTCACTAACTTCCCTAAACTCCTATCTAGTCTATTCACTAGCTTCCCTAAACTCCTATCTAGTCTATTCACTAGCTTCCCTAAACTCCTATCTAGTCTAGTCTCTAACTTCCCTAAACTCCTATCGAGTCTATTCACTAGCTTCCCTAAACTCCTTTCTAGTCTATTCACTAGCTTCCCTAAACTCATATCTAGTCTATTCACTAACTTCCCTAAACTCCTATCTAGTCTATTCACTAGCTTCCCTAAACTCCTAACTAGTCTATTCACTAGCTTCCCTAAACTCCTATCTAGTCTATTCACTAGCTTCCCTAAACTCCTATCTAGTCTAGTCACTAACTTCCCTAAACTCCTATCTAGTCAATTCACTAGCTTGCCTAAACTCCTATCTAGTCTATTCACTAGCTCCCCTAAACTCCTATCTAGTCTATTCACTAGCTTCCCTAAACTCCTATCTAGTCTATTCACTAGCTTCCCTAAACTCCTATCTAGTCTATTCACTAGCTTCCCTAAACTCCTATCTAGTCTATTCACTAGCTTCCCTAAACTCCTATCCCGGGTAGCATGTAGCATCTCTAAAACCCAAGCGGATCATGTGCTGAAGGGTGGGGGGCAGGGGTGTTGGGGGGGGGAATGAGCTACTCCTCCTGACTTATATACTCCCCATATCTGGTCATAATAAAACCACCAAAAAAAATGTTTTTGTAACCTTCAGTAAATCGTCCAACAATTCTCAGCTGGGGATTAATCACTCTGGAGTTGATGGACAGTTGAACTCACAGACCTCCCCAAAAGATGGGACCTTTGTATGTATAGCCTATGTACCGGGGAGTTGAACTCACAGACCTCCCCAAAAGATGGGACCTTTGTATAGCCTATGTACCGGGGAGTTGAACTCACAGACCTCCCCAAAAGATGGGACCTTTGTATATATAGCCTGTGTACCGGGGAGTTGAACTCACAGACCTCCCCAAAAGATGGGACCTTTGTATAGCCTATGTACCGGGGAGTTGAACTCACAGACCTCCCCAAAATACACAGCCTTTGTAAAGCCTATGTTCCTGGTAGCTTTAAGAACATACGAACAGTTATACGATTCTATTTTGTTACTTAACATATAGACCCACAAAGAGAAAACAACATATTTTTTCTTGTGCTCAACTTTGAATCTACTAAAAAGTGTAAACTTTCCTTTGTATATTATTCTAATTGTTTTGTATTAAATCCTGCCTTGCTGTACATCTATGATTGTAACAAATTTCTTCCAGCAGTGCGCCATTGCAATAAACATCAAATATATCTATATATTATACCCGAATGAAGTGGTTGTTGAAACAATAGTTTTAATCGTCATCAACTCACTGTTGTCACTGGAGTCTCTCTGAGCTCACTTCAAACGAAACAGCAGCTCTATCCAATTTAACTTAAAAGAACTCTGTCATTACCATTTAAGGGATCAGCTTGGGGGAGGTTTGGGGGGGGGGGGCGCACACAAAATTAAGTGATATCTAACCCACGATTTATCTCTCAATCATTTCAAATTTGATTGAAAGCTATCCTAAAAAAAATAGGAGGGGGGGGGGCAATAACCTTACTGTTTGAAGATATTATTTTTTTATTTTTTTTTGGGGGGGGGATTTCTGGTGAAGTAGTTCAAGGTCAATGTTAATAGTGCAAAAGTATCCGTGTCACGATAAGTGGACGAACTCTGAGAAGATTAAATCTGACGATGATCATTCTCTAAGAGTGGGTTTTCCTATGATACGTCTAACGGTATTAATAGTTTCATATTTCGACGATGACCTAATCCTTGGCCGCTTAACAACCAGTGGCGGATTTATAAGCTAGAGCTTAGGGCCTGACCATCTGCCTCAGACAATGAACCCAGTGCCGGATTTATAAACTAGAACTTAGGGCCTGACCATCTGCCTCAGACA
>CAXITT010000035.1:2170099-2202323 GCA_964033795.1 Lymnaea stagnalis
CCCCCCCCCAAACCACACACACACACACACCTTCGCCAAAGTTTAGCCTGACCCCTGCATGTGCCATTAGTGATTGATTTTTTAAATTTTTTTTTAAACGATGATGTTCTTTGTAATCTAAATGTAAGCTTCTGCACTCATGTGTCGACCGGCAGTAACAAAAGACTTTACCTTCTCCAGACCGAGCTCATCACGAGCAAAGGTTTCCCGTGTGAGAACTATTACGTCACCACGGAGGACGGCTATATCCTCAACATCCTGCGCATCCCGCATGGCCGAAATAACGGACACATCCAAGGTCAGCCCTCCGGCACTTTGACAGAACACCCGCATGCATAACTTAAGTTATCAGATAGATATTTTGAAAGATAAAAACATTGTTACGTCTCGGTCCCGGGGCAGGCTGGTGATCCAATGAGTTAAGAAGGGACGCGAGTAGCATATCGATACATATTTAAAGCATGCAACAAACTCCCTTGCATTCCAATAATGATCATGATATTCTTAGTAATGGGCGAAACAGTACGAGAGCACTTTAGTTTAAAAATATGTCGTCTTAGTAATTTACCTGCATGGAGATTATCCATCGAACCAGAAATTGATCAATATGTCTGTCTGTCTGTCTGTCTGTCTGTCTGTCTGTCTGTCTGTCTGTCTGTCTGTCTGTCTGTCTGTCTGTCTGTCTGTCTGTCTGTCTGTCCTGTCTGTCCTGTCTGTCCTGTCTGTCATGTCTGTCCTGTCTGTCCTGCCCTGTCCTGTCCTGTCTGTCAGTCATGTCTCTCTGTCTGTCTGCCATGTCTGTCCTGTCTGTCCTGTCCTGTTCCGTCTGTCCTGTCTGTCCTGTCTGTTATTGTTTTGTTGTTGTTTTTTTTTTGCTAACTAAATACTCTAGGTTTGGAGCAAACTATAGTGTTATCACTAGTACGTCACGATAATATATCACCTAGGTTTGCAACCTCCCCCCCCTCTTCTTTCGGTGTTCCTGTAATTGTCCTGGCCCGGTACCGGGTAGTGAGTGATGACCCGGAGATTACGAACCAACCAGAATTGGTATAGTCTATATCAGGAGCCCACGCTAGTAGCAGAAAAAAAAAAAAAAAAAAAGGACAGGCTACGCTGGGTGGGACACTTAGAGAAAATGCCAAATTACCGTGGAATGAAGAGGGGTGCAGCACCAAAATCCCAGAGGAAACGGCTGAAAATGCAGACCTAGGCTTAGATGAGTGGATGATGAGGGAATGAGATCTACAGCAGCTGGAAATCCCAACGTGGGAAAGAAAAGCATTAGTTGGGTCTGAGGGGAAGGAAGTAGCGAGGCAGGCCAAAGCCCTGCATGGGCTGTAATGACAAAGGGATGTATATGCTATTACATATATTTTACTATTCTATCTCATTCCCTTTATGCACGAGTATAGTATTTGAAACCATATGAAGTCTATATAATTAGTATAAAATATTGCTTAATTGAGGATGGGAAGTGTGATATAGATTTTAAAGTTTAAAATGACCGTCATGTATTCTAACTGCGTTCACAACTGCCGGTCTATTATCACAGGGCCTAGGCCCGTTGTAGTTCTCCAACACGGCCTGCTGGCCAGCTGCACGAACTTTCTGACCAACCTGGTCAACCAGAGCCTCGCCTTCATCCTGGCAGACGCCGGGGCGGACGTGTGGCTGGGGAACAGCAGAGGGAACATCTACTCCACAAACCACACACATCTGGATCCGAAAAAGGATAAATTCTGGGAATTCAGGTATTGAAAACAATGAGTTTAAAGTGGAATGCTTTGTGGGGAGTAGCTTGGGAATCTTTTGTCAGTAGCTTGGGAATCTTTTGGGAGTAGCTTGGGAATCATTTATCAATAGCTTGGGAATCTTTTGGGAGTAGCTCCTTTTGGGAGTAGCTTGGGAATCTTTTATCAATAGCTTGGGAATCTTTTGGGAGTAGCTTGGGAATCTTTTGGGAGAAGCTTGGCAATCTTTTAGGAGTGGCTTGGGAATCATTTGGGAGTAGCTTGGGAATCTTTTGGGAATATCTTGGGAATCTTTTACACTAATCGATTCAATGGTTTATTATTATTATTATTAGGTCTGTAGCCTAAATGTGTAAAAACTTAAGATGCACATAAAAAAAAAGTGTACATTGAATATTATTTTTTCTTCGATTCCATTGCAGCTGGGATGAAATGGCCAAGTATGACCTGCCAGCTGTGCTCAAGTTCGTCCTCAAAACGTCAGCCGTGGACCAGGTCTATTACGTCGGACACTCGCAAGGCACGACCATCGCGTTCGCTGAATTCGGAGAAAACCCGGAACTCGCGTCTCACATCAAACATTTCATAGCGATGGCGCCCGTCGCACAAGTTTGGAACACGGAATCACCCATTAAGCTTCTCGCACCTTTCGCCAAAGACATCGGAGTGAGTATTACATACAAATTATAATAATTAAGTAACAATAAAAATCCAATGTTTCTTCCTTTTTTTCTTTATATATGAGTTGAAATTATTTTAAAAAATTTAACAATATATTTATTTTATTTTTTTGATGACTAAGATGAATTAATTCCGCACACAGGTTTTCCTGACACTCCTGGGACATGGAAAGTTAAATATCAGTCCGTCAGTGTTGAAATTTTTGGCTGGCCACCTGTGTGAGACTTGGGGGAATCTGCTGTGTGAAAATGTTCTCTTCCTGTTTGGCGGCATTGACTACCAATCTCTTAATAAGGTAGGTAGCCTAACAGCCAAGCACGCGCCCAAGCACACGGCAGGGGCAAAGAGAAAAAACCCCCATTAAAACCAACAAACAAAACGAATTAAATCAAAAATAGCTTTTATTTATATTTTAAAAAGACGTTCTGCAAAAATTTAATTTTCTTTTTGCCTTACCGCATGGATTCTTCTCTTTTGCTTGTTTATATCTTTATAATCTTCTCTGAGCCACAGTTCCCCCGCCTGTGACAAAAACAGAAAAAAAACAGGAAAAAAAAAAACAACAAAAATAAAAATACTGAAACGAAATAAATTTAGGCTAATAATTTTTTTTTAAAAATCAAGTTTATTAAATATAACAAAGAATATAAGTTTAAGATAGATTGAAAGTGAAACGTTCTTCAACGAACTTTGCTTTATTCTATTTCGTACAACAACAAAGAAGAGCGATTCACTACAGGCATGTACCGTCCAGTTATGTTTTAACTTTACAATAGGTTATTATAAAAGAAAATTAGTTAGCATTATATTTAATTAAATAAAATAAAATATAGATAAATAAGTTTAAGATTTATTATTCTTTAAATTTATAATTTAAAAAAAAAAAATGATCGTCCCTGGGTGGGCTTGAACCACCAACCTTTCGGTTAACAGCCGAACGCGCTAACCGATTGCGCCACAGAGACAGACATTGTAGTAAGTCTGGACAAACAATTGATTCCTTTTTTCCGGAAAAAACAAGGGAGATGATCGCTAAATAAATTTTCGGTTTACGCCTATGACGTTGCTTTGTTCAAAGTTTTAAAACTTTATTTTATCTAAAACGACGACCACTAGAATGGTTCTAAAACGTCTTGGTCCTTGACGTGATGAAATAGAATAAATAAAAAAAATAATCTCACACACAATTAGTGATTATTTTTAAATAATATAAGAAGTTTAAGAACTAGATTTGACTTTAGGGCCTAGGCCTAGGGCTAGCTACTACTAACATTGATACTAAATTATGTTAAGTCTTAACTAACTAGTACTAGTAGGACATTGTTATGCTGATAGCTATTAATAAGGAAGTAATATTAATACATTTCCAGACATTACTTTTTGCAACATTATGAAATCAGAGGCGTAACTCGAATAGTGCCACCCTGGGTGGGACAATATTTTCGCTGCCTCTCCTACTCCTACAAAAAAAAAAAAATTATAAAAAATAAATTATTAAAAAAAAAAAAAAAAAAAAAAAAAAAAAATTTAAAAAAACATTACTTTTTGCAACATTATGAAATCAGAGGCGTAACTCGAATAGTGCCACCCTGGGTGGGACAATATTTTCGCTGCCTCTCCTACTCCTACAAAAAAAAAAAAAATTATAAAAAATAAATTATTAAAAAAAAAAAAAAAAAAAAAAAAAAAAAAAAAAAAAAAAAAAAAAAAAAAAAAAAAAAAAAAAGCTTGTTGAAAATGCACATACAATGGCGCCCGGGTTGGACGTCCTATCAGCATCTCCCCTTTTTTGCCTGGGTTGGACGGCGCCCTCAGCATCTCACCTTCCTTTGCCAGCGAATGAAATCTAATTTTGAAAAAGATGTCATTGCCATTTTTATAATAAAGGCTTTAATACTACTGTTTTATAATACAAATTCTTTATTATGTTCAACTAGACCAGAGTCCCCGTTTATATAGGGCACACACCAGCAGGGACATCTGTCCGAGACATCCTTCACTGGGCCCAGGTACAGCAGCTTATTTTTCAACTTTTTTTTTTTTTCAAAATTTTAATTTTATATTTGTTTCCCACTCAATGGTATATACAATATTACAAAAAAATATTAGAGTTCCAAGTAAATAATTAATTTTATCTGTTCCTTAAAAAAAAATTTTTTTTTTATTGAATGGAACATTTTAAATGCTTAAACAATTATAATTTTGCGACATCTTTAAGCAAACTTGTTATTCTCGACTATTTATTAAATATATATTAAAATATAAATATTTAACTTACGTGAGCTCTCTGCTTAAGCCTGAATTCTAATGTAACTAAATTAGTTGCCGATTTCTTCAGATGTGGATAGGCGCTACAATTTATTTCTTTTTATTTATTATTATTTTTAATTCTTAATAATATTTTTTTGTAAATAAAAGATCTGTAGTGAATGCTTTTTAGTGGAATGGGATGGTGGGGTGTTTTCCAATTCTACATCCACCCCTCTTCCTTCTACCCACCCCCGTCTCTAAATCACTTTCATCAAAACAAATTTTGTTGTTGTTCCAACAGGGAATCAACTCTAAAAAATTTCAACGCTTCGACTACGGCTCAGCCGTAGAAAATATTGTACATTACGGCCAGGTACGGTATACTGCTGTCAAGAGCACTCAACTCTCAATGCCTTGACCCATAACTCTACGGGATTCCCCCCCCCCCTTATTCTAAAAATAATTGCACACCTCTGGAGTAAGTTTGCACACATATGGGGTAAGTATGCACACATATGGGGTAAGATTGCACACTTATGAAGTAACTTTGCACAGCTATGGAGTAAATTTGCACACCTATGAAGTAAGTTTCCACACCTATGGAGTAAGTTGATTGATGATAACTTTTAAGATACAGCTTCCAGATCGTAATCACATCAGTCACTCTCTGAGAAAACGACACCAGTTATATCTTATAATGGATGCTTCACTGATTGCCTTTTTCTGTGGTTTAAAAATAACGATACAATTATTATTATTTTTTTAATTCATGTGAAAAAAAGCCTTTTTTTCCCAGTGAATATTTTTTTTTTTTTTTTTTTATTTTTTTTTTTAAAAAAAAAGATTGCCTTTTTCTGTGGTTTAAAAATAACGATACAATTATTATTATTTTTTTAATTCATGTGAAAAAAAGCCTTTTTTTCCCAGTGAATATTTTTTTTTTTTTTTTTTTAATGTTTTTTTGAAAAAAAAATTAATAAAAAGAAATTGTGTGTCCATTTTTTGCCTGAAATAGAATCGAATTTAGGAATCTAAAATTCATAATATACCAAAGAGCATGATTAAGTGTGTTCGAATTAAGCATAATTTCATTAATTTCAATCAGCAGCAGTATGCTTAAATTTAAATTTAAAGGGCTGTGCGGTGAGAAAGAATTGAGGGTGGGGGGAGTTGGGTGAAGGGGGGAATATTCGGAGAAAAATGTGTATTAAATGTATAAATACTTTTCGGGCAATGGGACTAAATTCAGGCCTTACACCGGGCTCAGCTTTTGCTCGCCCCTGCCCTTGTGTATTACTCCCTAGCCTGGGATATAGTAGATCAGGGGTGGGAAAACTACGGCCCGGAAACTGGTATTATGCAGCCCTCGAAGGCATTTAGAAATTTAATTTAAAAAAAACGTTGTTTTAAGTTATTTTGTTGAATTATAAAGAATTTCATGCACCGTTAGGATTGTTTGAACATTTTTTGAGCAGTTTTCTTTCTAATTTTCTATTTAAAAAAAAAAAAAAAAAAAAAAAAAAAAAAAAAAACAATCCTTGACTTTTGTCGTGTAATGCTAAAATGCGACTTTACCGATTTTAATATAGAGACATTTTTATCGACATGTAAAAATTGGCCATAACATACATGCGGCCCACCGATAGCTTTACATTTGTCAATGTAAACCCTCCGCGCAAAAAGTTTGCCCACCCCTGTAGTAGATCCTACATAAGAGAAGCAATGGATTTTATCCACATTATTTTATTTAAAAAAAAAAAAAATGCGTTTAATTGTACGTTCACAATTGTTTTGGATAATCGAGTTCATTCTGTGAGCATAAAATTGACAGTTATATATATATATATTATATATATACAGTGGAACTCCGCCATAACGTGAATTCGGATCTAACGCGGCGGTAGCATGGCTTCCGAAATTTGAAATTCATTTACTCCATCGGGCCTAGTTCTTTGAAAATTTTATCTATTGCTTGGAAAGCCATTTTTTAAAGCGAAAAAAATCAAAACTTTTCAAAATATCATAGAAAATGAGCCCCTAAACGCACCACGTTTAAACTAGTATCAAAATTAATGCCGAAAACGAGGCTTTCTTCCGGTAAAATTATAAATAGTAATACGCAAGGAAAAAAGTTAACTATTGTAAAACCGAACATTAACGCAAACCCCGCTTTTAACGCGATCCGATTTTATGGACCCCGACCATCGCGTTATAGCGGGGTTCCACTGTATAGATATATTTCAGTAGAACGAAAACCAAAATCTTTTCAATCTACATTTTATATCAAAATCAAACTTTCTGCAACGGACCATACTCCATACAATTGTGTTTCCTCTGATCTGAGTGTGGTAAAAATATATATAACAATATAATATAATATGTGTGTAAAATAAGCCATTTCTTTAGGACTATCAAGGACGTTTGATGATGTATATATAATATAATGCTTTCGTCGAGGTAGGGGGGGGGACTAACGCAAAGATATATAATAAATATATATATATATAAACCAAAACCTAGCTAAGTTATTTTGGCCCGGTATCGTGTCGCAGCCAGCCTTTTGGGGCGTTGATGAGTAGATCAAAGAATTGATCAATAGATTGGTCATGGGCCCTGATTAGAAAGAAGAAGAGGTGGTTCTATTTCTACCTAAAAATGATCTTTTTTGTCTTTTTTGGTTCTTTTCAGCGCACTCCGCCTTTATACGATCCCAAAAAGGTCAAGGTCCCCGTGGCCATTTTAAGAGGGGGTCGTGATTGGCTGGCAGACCCTGCTGACGTCACGTGGCTCCTCCCCCAGCTGAATGTAACCCATGACGTCAACATCTGCCACTACGAACATTTGGACTTTATTTGGGCCTTTGACGCAGCTAAGCTCATTTACGACACAATCCTCGAGATCATATTTCCATAAAATCCTAAGACAAGCACCCCATTAAATTTTCCCCAACCCCCCTATTTGTTTTAAGGAAAAAAAATCGTAATAGATCTAGCAATAATTTTAATTTATAGGTAGGATATAATTCATTTGTCATTTGTAAATAACAATAAAATGTTGATACCAATTGACTGTATTTTCTTGTTCAATCTTTCTTATTATTACTAAAACTTCAAATGCAATTATTATATGAAATGCTTTATGTGTACTTGGCACTTGCTGGCCACGAGAAGGGGAAGGGTGGTGGTTTGGGGGGGGGGTGGGGGTTCCAAAGTATCAGCCCTGCCCCTACATGGACGATGAGCGAGTAGAGGGTTCCCGGGGCAAAGCGAGAATCGGGCGCTCTTCTTAATTCACCAAGCGTTGTCACGTGGTGTCCAAACTTAACCCACACTACATACTTCAATGACTACAGACTACAATGACTACAGACTACAATGACTACAGACTACAATGACTACAGACTACAATGACTACAGACTACAATGACTACAGACTACAATGACTACAGTTACAGACTATGTCTTGAAATGATTCTGTGTAAAATGTATTGATTTATTGAACATCTTATTTTGTTGTCTTCTTTTTTTTTAACATTACGCGCCCTTAACTAAACTAAATGATCTTTTTTTTTTACATTACGCGCCCTTAACTAAACTAAATGATTTTTTTTTTTAACATTACGCGCCCTTAACTAAACTAAAGGATCTTTTTAAAAAAAAAAAAACAGTAATAGCATTCAATAGCTACTTCTATCCAACTCAAGAGCATGACATGTCTTTCATTTTTTTTTCGATTAAGATGACTTACCGAACGAATATAGTACTAGGAATTCGAAGGTATGCAGTATGGTGGCCGAGTGGTTAAGGCGTTGGACTTAAGATCCAATGGAATTATTTCCGCGTGGGTTCGAACCCCACCCGTACTAAATATATTTTTTGTTATTTTTTTTTAAAAAATAATTCCTGTTATGTAGTATTTCTCGTTCCAGTTCTAAAGAGTATGGTGGACTGTGCTCGTGAGGCCTCAGTAGCCAACCAGTGCCCCCCCCCCCCCCCCCGTGGTCTTAAATAACGAGGCGTCTACTCAAATATTATCTATTATATGAGACTATTTATAACATTATGACTATCATGAGATTAGTACGAAGGGTGGTTGTTAAACGTGTAGGGGACAAACTGAAATGTAACACGTATATTGAAGGTGACAACCTGAAATGTAACACGTATATTGAAGGGGACAACCTGAAATGTAACAAATATAGAGATGGGGAAAACGTGAAATACAACATATAGTCAAGGGGAAAACGTGAAATATGACACATATAGAGTAGCAGAAAACCTGAAATATAACACATATGGAGGAGGGCAAACTTGAACTACAACACATATAAATTTGGGGAAAAAGTAAAAGTTCAGCCAACATCGTGGTGGTGTGATTTATGTCGTTTAACCCTTAATTGACTGACTTATCCTATTACAATCTGAGAGTCCAACTGACTGACTTATCCTACCATTACAATCTGAGAGTCCAGCTGACTGACTTATCCTACTATTACAATCTGAGAGTCCAACTGACTGACTTATCCTACTATTACAATCTGAGAGTCCAGCTGACTGACTTATCCTACCATTACAATCTGAGAGTCCAACTGACTGACTTATCCTACTATTACAATCTGAGATTTCAGCTGACTGACTTATTCTTGTAATTACAATCTTAGAGTCCAACTGACTGACTTATCCTACCATTACAATCTGAGAGTCCAACTGACTGACTTATCCTACCATTACAATCTGAGAGTCCAACTGACTGATTTATCCTACTATTACACTCTGAGATTTCAGCTGACTGACTTATTCTTGTAATTACAATCTTAGAGTCCAACTGACTGACTTATCCTACCATTACAATCTGAGAGTCCAACTGACTGATTTATCCTACTATTACAATCTGAGATTTCAGCTGACTGACTTATTCTTGTAATTACAATCTTAGAGTCCAACTGACTGACTTATCCTACCATTACAATCTGAGAGTCCAACTGACTGACTTATCCTACCATTACAATCTGAGAGTCCAACTGACTGACTTATTCTTGTACTTACAATCTTAGAGTCCAGGTCACTTATTTTAAAGCTTGAAAATCGTCCAAATAAAATAGAAGAAACATTGTTTAAACTCATTTCAAAGCTAATCTTAAATAGTTTGTCCTTGTGCCAATTAAAATTCGCCTACATGATAAGTCATAGATAAACACCTCACTAAGTTAACTGCTGGTGTTTAGCTCTGACTGCTTCTGCAGGTTTCATCGCCAAGGTTAGTGTGTATATATTTATGTTTACAATGTGTGTGATGATCTTTGAAATATATTAAGTCATTTATTTATAAAATATAACCTTATACTGACAACCGTTTGACAACCAGCAAAACATTTGCAACAAGTATACAATATTTTAATATTCTTTTTACGCCATGCACCTCACACTAACCCTAATTCATTCAAAAATGTTAATATCTTTTAAATTTCAACATCAAAACCTCTTAGCTATTTTTACGCCCTCAAGTGGATCTGTACTTTATGGACTCACGTGACGTTGTCATTATTGATTAAACCTGTAATGTATGTAAGAGTTATTTCTTCTAGTGGGAGGATCTGAAGCCAAGGTCAAGGATTGCTTTGTTCGTCAGTCCATTTTAAGCATGGTCGTATTTTGGCGGGTTCTCAAAATATTTCGTAAATCTATATAAGCGTGTTTTTATAAGTCTAAGACACGCTAAAAAAAAAGTTGATCAATTTGTGTTCAGCGTAAGAAAAGCGAAGTACATGACACATTACATAGTTTCTTCTTCTCCTTAAACTGTAATAAGTAGACATCGGATGAATGCTAGTTCTCTGAGAGAAAGCTCTGGGTAATTACGACAACAACAACAACAAAATGCCAGTAAAATAAAACAACAAATTTAGTTCTGGTGGGGTTCGAAACCTCGCGGGGTTCAATAATATTGGAGCTTAAAGTCCAACCACTCAACCACTGAACCACTCGGCCACTCAAGCAATCAAACACCCGGCCACTCATGCAATCGGCCACTCATCCACTCGACCGCTCGGCCACTCAAAAACTCCACCATTCAAACACTCCACCACTCAAGCACTCGGCCACTCATCCACTCCACCACTCAAAAACTCCACCATTCAAACACTCCACCACTCAAGCACTCGGCCACTCAACCACTCGACCACTCCACCACTCAAAAACTCCACCATTCAAACACTCCACCACTCAACTATTCGGCCACTCAACCATCATACTTCTGTATCACGAAGGCACGGCACCCGTATTCACCAAGTGATAATAAAATATCATAAAAACTGTTTTTATAATATAACTGAGATATATTAGATATACCGGGTGTTTGTCCTAGTGCCGGGTCCGGGTATTTTGAAACTCTAGTCTTTACCCGGCGGGATTCTCTCCCGGGATCTTTGGGTATTTTAACCGTTTTTTTGTTTTTTGTTTTTTTTAGTAAACAAATGACTTCTTGGAAAACTTTCCGAGCCCGGGAAATCCCGAGTAAACATTATTAAAATGTAACTTTCTTCTTTTTCTTTTTTTCTTTGGTGAAAATTTCCACAGCTTATCGCTTTAGTTAAGCCAGATTCGGTCAAGTCTAGTTCAAGTCTTAAGCTCCGCAGCTTAAGTGCACATGTTCTTTAAGAGTTTTCAGTTCACGACCACATTTATATACAAGCAAAAGTGAACCCGACCACTATGTATAAAAATGGAAAAAAGGTTTAAATTTAGTTCTTGGAAAAGAAAACATTAAGACTAAAATTTTTAGTATTACAATTAACGACGCTCTCGGTCTCACGATAAAAAATTGTGACTAAGTCACTCAGTTACTAAGTCACTCAGTTACTAAGTCACTCAGTTACTAAGTCACTCTGTTACTAAGTCACTCTGTTACTAAGTCACTCTGTTACTAAGTCACTCTGTTACTAAGTCACTCTGTTACTAAGCCACTCAGTTACTAAGTCACTCAGTTACTAAGTCACTCAGTTACTAAGTCACTCAGTTACTAAGTCACTCATATAGGACGTCTGCTCCCGTGGGCCGGGAACCAGTGCTCTAGTCACTCATCGTATAGGACACCCGCTCCCGTGGGCCGGGAACCAGTGCTCTAGTCACTCATCATATAGGATGTCCGCTCCAGTGGGGCTGGGAACCAGTGCTCTAGTCACTCATCATATAGGACGTCCGCTCCCGTGGGCCGGGAACCAGTGCTCTAGTCACTCATCATATAGGACGTCCGCTCCAGTGGGCTGGGAACCAGTGCTCTAGTCACTCAACATACCAGGCTGTTGAGGTGTCAAATTTCTTTTTATATATTATGACGTATTGTATATTTTACTTCCAAATTCAACCTTTAAGATAAAGACATAAATGAATACATTTATTAACATTAATTATATAAATTTTGGTTGTTGTCTTTGAGACAGCACTTTGTTACAAGTTGTTGGGAGCATCATCTTGAAACTATTTCATGGGGGAATTGAATACGAGTATCAAAAACTACATACGTTTATAATTGCAGGTTTGAAGAAAATTGAGTTTGAAGCTTTGTAAGTCAAATTGAAATGTCTTATAATCGTGCGTGCGATTTAAAGGAGTGTTGTTTCCATCAGGCACACGACATTATGTCGAACAAATTTGTCCACATGTTTTAATGGTAGTTGTTCACTTTGTTTCATGGGTCTAGTAAGTTTTATCCTAAATTTTATTTTGCGAAATTTCTTGGATATAAAAACTATTATTTTTTGCTAATCGACTGAGGTATGTCGCCTATCTTATTCTGAGATACATACCATTTTTTCTCAAATATTTATAGGCTATGTGTACTATTTATTGAGGCTAGAGACTGTTGTACACATTTTAATATTACGTGACTTTCAGTATTTCAAACTTCAAAAAAATTAATTTTTAAAATCTTAAAGTTCCCAATAAACCGATAAATTGTTACCTTTATGATAAATGTAATAAAGGCAATCACCTCTTTAAAGAAATGGATGTTGTGGATTTTAAGAAAATGGTACCCGGGTGCGAACGGCGGCGCTGCGTGTCCGGGTCCACTTTGACTCAGTGCTATTCGGATGTCATTTGTGGTAGTTTATTTTGGTTAAACTGAAGAATTAAGTTTACAAACATATAGTCCATTCAGTTATCTTTCATTTGATGCCTCATTTTGTCTTACAAACCCAACAATAAAATTTTAAATATTTTTTTTTTTAATCCCAACCTCTCACTTCTGGTACCCGGGTGCGAATAGCCACTTCGAACAATAGTACCGTGCGGTAAAGTATACCAATAGCAAATGATTGCATAACTTAATGTTTGACTAACTATACATAAGGCATAACGAATAACTCGATACAGCTGTGTCAGCAGGCTCAATGGATCATAGGTGCGTGAACCAGGTTTCAATAACTTTACAATGAGCTTCCTAAGCCTAAGCCACTGGGGAACTAGGCGAAGCCAAAATAATGTCACGAAATAACGCAATCTTATTAGTGTTTGGTTATTTCGTAGGCCTGCTCCTTACTGACACTAGACTTAATTGTTACGTGTCAGTGCTGATGTCAAACTGCTCCTTACTGACACAAGTCTTAATAGTTACGTGTCAATGTTGATGTCAAACTGCTCCTTACTGACACTAGACTTAATTGTTACGTGTCAGTGTTGATGTCAAACTGCACCTTACTGACACTAGTCTTAATTGTGACGTGTCAATGTTGATGTCAAACTGCTCCTTACTGACACAAGTCTTAATTGTTACGTGTCAGTGTTGATGTCAAACTGCTCCTTACTGACACTAGTCTTAATTGTTACGTGTCAATGTTGATGTCAAACTGCTCCTTACTGACAATAGTCTTAATTGTTACGTGTCAATGTTGATGTCAAACTGCTCCTTACTGACACTAGACTTAATTGTTACGTGTCAGTGTTGATGTCAAACTGCTCCTTACTGACACTAGACTTAATTGTTACGTGTCAATGTTGATGTCCATCTGCTCCTTACTGACACTAGACTTAATTGTTACGTGTCAATGTTGATGTCCATCTGCTCCTTACTGACACTAGACTTAATTGTTACGTGTCAATGTTGATGTCTATCTGCTCCTTACTGACACTAGACTTAATTGTTACGTGTCAGTGCTGATGTCAAATACCTCTGTTTCGGTCATGTAACAGAGCGATGTCACGGGATAAGCCAAATGAAAAGCCCTGAAAATTGAGAAATCCCAGTTGCCCAGTTGCGGTCCTTTGCCATGGGGTAGTAAAGTAAAGACTACGCCATAGACCCATGGGGGTAGTAAAGTAAAGACTACGCCATAGACCCATGGGGTAGTAAAGTAAAGACTACGCCATAGACCCATGGGGGTAGTAAAGTAAAGACTACGCCATAGACCCATGGGGATAGTAAAGTAAAGACTACGCCATAGACCCATGGGGGTAGTAAAGTAAAGACTACGCCATAGACCCATGGGGTAGTAAAGTAAAGACTACGTCATAGACCCATGGGGTAGTAAAGTAAAGACTACGCCATAGACCCATGGGGGTAGTAAAGTAAAGACTACGCCATAGACCCATGGGGGTAGTAAAGTAAAGACTACGCCATAGACCCATGGGGGTAATAAAGTAAAGACTACGCCATAGACTATGTAAACCGCTCTAAAAGCCTCCCCACATTATGACTATCACCAAAGTCTGTTAAAATTTACCATCAGCTCCATGAATTGTATACTGTATTCGTCATTCGATCGAAGTTAGGGCACACAAGTAAAAGACAGAAACTGATACGTCTTCCTCGACGGCTACGCAGTATGGTGGCCGAGTGGTTAAGGCGTTGGACTTAAGATCCAATGGAATTATTTCCGCGTGGGTTCGAACCCCACCCGTACTAAATATATTTTTTTAAATATTATTTTTTTATATAAAAAAAAATTCCCTTTATGTAGTATTTCTCGTTCCAGTTCTAAAAAGTATGGTGGACTGTGTTCGTGAGGCCTCAGTAGCCAACCAGTGCCCCCCCCCCCCCGATCTTAAATAACGAGGCGTCCACTTAAGTATTATCTATTATATGAGATTATTTATAACATTATGACTGTCATGAGATTAGTACGAAGGGTGGATTTAAAACGTGTAGTCCAATGTTTGAATACGTTGTTTTCAGGCAAGGTGTGAGTGAGAAATAGTGAAATTTAAAACTGAATAATATAATGTATCTTTGTTCTCTCTCTCTTTCTTTCTCTCTCTCTCTCTCTCTCTCTCTCTCTCTCTCTCTCTCTCTCTCCACCCCCCCCCTCTCTCCACACCCCCCCCCCCAACCTCCCAAATACATTTCCAATCTAACCTGAAACCAAACCAATTTGACTAAAGTGATTTTCTAGAGCTGTTCGATGGTCTTTGACTTGGGTCTTATTAAAGCCAGAATTTTATTCCACTGGAATAAGTAATACTTGCACCAGAAGATCTCTGCCAATGACATCATCAGATGGCATACCATCATCCGGTATGGCTCACGACAGGGGAAGAAATCAACGTTGAATTGTGGGACTCCCGGGTATGGCTTTTCATTACCACAAATCTGATGGCTTGATCAAACATGTACAACACAACCGGTAACTTCTAGTCTACAAGCTGTTTCGTAAACAAAACAAACAACCCACTGGTGTGGCACGGGGGGGGGGGGGGGGGTTAATGGGAGGGAGGGGGGGTGTTGGCATTAAAACTACAGCAGCACTGTCATGTAAGCACTCTGATGTTAGCACTCTGATGTTAGCACTCTCACTATCATCACTCTGGTGTTAGGATAAATATGGCACACGGAAAAGAGTTGGACAGACGGGGACACACACACACACACACAAAGCAATATCTTCTCTGTCTTGCAAGAGAACAGTTAGGATAAAAATTTTTGAGAATATATTTATTTATATCTATTGTATATATTTATATATATTTATATATATATATAATATATATCTTGGTAAGGTTAGTAACAAATCTTGCATCCTTGGTGAAAAGAGGGGTGGGGAAACCATGGCACTACAGCAGGGAGGTCTTGGGTTATGTACATTAGTGGACAACAGACAGTGTGACCTGTGAGACCTTCCACACACAGCTGTTCAACAAGTCCTTCAATTCTTTTTTCTTCTTTTTTTTTTTAAAGAAAAACAAATCATCAAAGTTAAAAATAAAACCTCTTGTTTAAAACAAACTAGAAAAATAGGGAGGGAAAAAAACCACCTTGAAATTATGCTTAGATAAGAATTGTAGAAATAAGTTGTGTATATAGTCCCTGGTGGTTATTTACATCACAACAAGTTGAAAAACACATTTTGCTCTGGAGCAAACAAACAAGTCATGTATCAAAATATGATACGAGTAGAAAGATATAGTTTAGGTTAGTCATTGGGCGGGACATGTCATCAGAGGACACGAAGAGTTCAACTGTTCAGCGATGGCGTCATGGTCACCGGACGCCAACGCCGCCACGTCCAACCGTCAATTGTAGACACCTGACGCCGAGTCAGACTGCCGGCTCATTTCTCCGTTGGACTCGGAACTCAGGTCCCCAGAGTCGGCAGCCATGAGCCGAGCGTTGCGGTTCTCCACGCATTTCCTCATGTGCTTCTCCAGCGTGCTGGGCACTGAGAAGGGCATGTTGCAGAACTTGCAGGTGTACACGTCCTTCCCGAGGCGGCCGTGCGTCTTCATGTGTCGGGTCAGCTTGCTGGACTGGGCGCACGCGTAGCTGCACAGGCTGCACTTGTACGGCTTCTCACCCGTGTGCGACCGCCNGCATCAGAAGGCCAATCTTCGTGGGACAAGTTCTATCTGGACGGGCGCATCAGAAGGCCAATCTTCGTGGGACAAGTTCTATCTGGACGGGCGCATCAGAAGGCCAATCTTCGTGGGACAAGTTCTAGTCCTTATGCAATGTTAGGGCTCCGTCTGAAATAAAGATGCTTTCATGCGTGGAGTCTTGTGGTAGGATTGCCCCGAGATGGAATACTGTGTGGAGTCTTATTTGGTAGGATTGACCCGAGATGGAATACACTGTGGAGTCTTATGGTAGGATTGCCCCGAGATGGAACACAGTGTCGAGTCTTATGGTAGGATTGCCCCGAGATGGAATACACTGTGGAGTCTTATTTGGTAGGATTGCCCCGAGATGGAATACACTGTGGAGTCTTATATGGTAGGATTGCCCCGAGATGGAATACACTGTGGAGTCTTATGATAGGATTGTCCCGAGATGGAACACAGTGTCGAGTCTTATGGTAGGATTGCCCCGAGATGGAATACACTGTGGAGTCTTATTTGGTAGGATTGCCCCGAGATGGAATACACTGTGGAGTCTTATATGGTAGGATTGCCCCGAGAGGGAATACACTGTGGAGTCTTATGATAGGATTGTCCCGAGATGGAACACAGTGTCGAGTCTTATGGTAGGATTGTCCTGAGATGGAACACAGAGTGGAGTCTTATGGTAGGATTTTCCTGAGATGGAATACACAGTGGAGTATTGTGATAGGATTGGCATGAATGCCCTGCTCAAAATAAATGGGTGACACCTGGATGAGTACCTGTGGGCCGATATATTATATTCAGAAATACCAACCCATTTATATATATACAAAAAATATACATTAACAGCTTTATTTGTGCCGATGTACCTGTTTCTTGTTTTTTATTGGCTTATCTGTTAATATTTCATTTTCTCCCCAGACCAGTCAAGTCACATGGCGTCCCATTCATTGCTGGTGTTTCTGGCTATTAATAGCTTCGCAATCCCTTTGGCTTCCGGTGATTACCCGACGGTGGCGCCGGATGGGTCAAAAGAGAACGACCTGAAACTGGACCCGGAAGTCTACATGAAAGCCGTAAGACTTATTGATGCACGTCTCTTATCCTAGCAGTGTCTTGTAATCGTTCACCATTAAGCCACAAAAATTTGAAAAATTATTAGGATAAACTACTAATGTTGGTTGTCTTGTTTTCCCCCCATTCCAAATCAATTTTTTCAATACTGGAAGCCATTCCTAGGCCACTAACGAATGCAGGTTTCTCCTTTATTATTTTGTTGTCACGATGCTATGACCTCTCGCTATCCAGACCGAGCTTATCACGAGCAAAGGTTTCCCGTGTGAGAATTATTACGTCACAACCGAGGACGGCTACATCCTTAATACTCTGCGTATACCTCATGGGCGTAGCAACGGGAACACTAAAGGTAAACATTAAAAAAAAAAATAATTCAATCTTGAAGTAACGTCTAATGCGACAGCAAATGCTTTTGTTAAAAACACATTCCAATTAAAATGTTTCATATGTCGTATGGCACATCCTGTTTCAAACTATTTAATGTGACCTAATGAATTATTTGGTTTGGAAGAAACATGTTTTTGATCAAACATGACACATATTTTGTGCCTAGTGGTTTGTATATTTTAAAAAAATATATATTTTTTCTGGGTCAGGCCCGCGACCCGTGGTCATCTTACAACATGGTCTACTGGGCAGCTGCACGAATTTCCTGGATAACCTGGCCAACGAGAGCCTGGCCTACATCCTGGCAGACGCCGGGGCCGACGTGTGGCTGGGGAACAGCAGAGGGAACATCTACTCCACGAACCACACACACCTGGACCCTAAGGAAACGGAGTTCTGGGCCTTTAGGTAGTGCGACATGCTCATTAATGCATACTTTAAAAGTAAAGATAAAATTATGAATTTAAAAAAAAATATCGTAACACGAATACTAATACCATTTTAAGATATCATAATTTTTGTAAGATAATGCTATCATAATTTGTGTAGGATATAATTTTTATAATATCTCTAATATATATTTTGCTTGTGGTGTGGCTGCTTCCATTTCCGGAAAGCGCACAAAATATAATTCCCGATAACTACGCTACATTATTTTTTTTTTTAAATAATGCAACAGCGTTTGGTGTTTAATATTTTCTTTTCGGAAGATGAGATTTAAATATGGCGTAGTAAATATTCAGTTTAAAAGTGGTTGGGACATGAGAATATTAATATCATATAATAATCGTGTTTAGATAATGCTATCATAATTTGGGTAAGATAATGCTATCATAATTTGTGAAATATAATGCTATCATAATTTGTGTAAGATAATACTATCAATTTTTTTCTGCTTGCTCCATTTCAGCTGGGATGAAATGGCCAGGTATGACCTGCCAGCTGTGCTCATGTTCGTCCTCCACACGTCAGCCGTGGACCACGTCTATTACGTCGGACACTCGCAAGGCACGACCATCGCGTTCGCCGAATTTGGAGAAAACCCGGAACTCGCGTCTCACATCAAACATTTCATAGCGATGGCGCCCGTCGCACAAGTCTGGAACATGGAATCGCCCATCAAGCAGCTCGCACCTTTTGCCAAAGACATCGGAGTGAGTGAGCGCGCGAGCGTCTCGTGTGACGTCTTATGATGTAGAACTCATAGACTCACCGTCATTACATTTAATTGCAAACCGTAAATTATTATTTTTTTAATATTCAACAAAGAACTATAATAAGATGTATCAATGCATAAGAGCCCCCCCCCCCTTTTCCCGTTTTTAAACTTTTTTTAAGCTAAACCATTTCCGATATCTCTGTTAGCTTAAATATAATTTAAGAAATCTCATATTTTTCGTTATTATTCGCTGTGATCGCTGACAGCCTAACTGTTTCCATTTGTTTCAGACGTTTCTTGCACTGTTTGGCCATGGCAAGTTTAACCTCGATTCCAAAATATTGAATTTCCTGGCGGGAGACCTGTGCGATACTTGGGGCAACACTCTGTGCGAGAACGCGCTCTTCGCTCTTGGGGGAGTCGACTACACATCTCTGAACAAGGTAATCGGTGCCATTTTGTTTGTGCGGGTATAATTGTTGCTGTTTTCAATGAAAGAGAGCGGCACAAGGGAAAGTACTCTTAACAATAAATGTGTATTGGGACACATTTGTATTAAGATATATTTGTATTGAGATATATTTGTATTGAGATATATTTGTATTGAGATATATTTGTATTGAGATATATTTGTATTGAGATATATTTGTATTGAGATATATTTTATTGAGATATATTTGTATTGAGATATATTTGTATTGAGATATATTTGTGTTGAGATATATTTGTGTTGAGATAGATTTATATTGAGATATTTTTGTATTGAGATATATTTGTATTGAGATATTTTTGTATTGAGATATATTTGTATTGAGATATATTTGTATTGAGATATATTTGTGTTGAGATAGATTTGTATTGAGATATATTTGTATTGAGATATATTTTATTGAGATATATTTGTACTGAGATATATTTGTATTGAGATATATTTGTGTTGAGATATATTTGTGTTGAGATAGATTTGTATTGAGATATTTTTGTATTGAGATATATTTGTATTGAGATATTTTTGTATTGAGATATATTTTTATTGAGATATATTTGTATTGAGGTATATTTGTATTGAGATATATTTGTATTGAGATAGTTTTGTATTGAGATATATTTGTATTGAGGTATATTTGTATTGAGATATATTTGTATTGAGGTATATTTGTATTGAGATATATTTGTATTGAGATATATTTGTATTGAGATATATTTGTATTGAGATAGATTTGTATTGAGATAGATTTGTATTGAGATAGATTTGTATTGAGATATATTTGTATTGAGGTATATTTGTATTGAGATAGATTTGTATTGAGATAGATTTGTATTGAGATAGATTTGTATTGAGATAGATTTGTATTGAGATAGATTTGTATTGAGATAGATTTGTATTGAGATAGATTTGTGTTGAGATAGATTTGTATTGAGATAGATTTGTATTGAGATAGATTTGTATTGAGATAGATTTGTGTTGAGATAGATTTGTATTGAGATAGATTTGTGTTGAGATAGATTTGTATTGAGATAGATTTGTATTGAGATAGATTTGTATTGAGATAGATTTGTATTGAGATAGATTTGTGTTGAGATAGATTTGTATTGAGATAGATTTGTATTGAGATAGATTTGTGTTGAGATAGATTTGTGTTGAGATAGATTTGTATTGAGATAGATTTGTATTGAGATAGATTTGTATTGAGATAGATTTGTATTGAGATAGATTTGTATTGAGATAGATTTGTGTTGAGATAGATTTGTATTGAGATAGATTTGTATTGAGATAGATTTGTATTGAGATATATTTGTATTGAGATAGATTTGTGTTGAGATAGATTTGTATTGAGATAGATTTGTGTTGAGATAGATTTGTATTGAGATAGATTTGTATTGAGATAGATTTGTATTGAGATATATTTGTATTGAGATAGATTTGTGTTGAGATAGATTTGTATTGAGATAGATTTGTATTGAGATAGATTTGTATTGAGATAGATTTGTATTGAGATAGATTTGTGTTGAGATAGATTTGTATTGAGATAGATTTGTGTTGAGATAGATTTGTGTTGAGATAGATTTGTGTTGAGATAGATTTGTGTTGAGATAGATTTGTATTGAGATAGATTTGTATTGAGATAGATTTGTGTTGAGATAGATTGACTCTTATAAAGTGAAATAAAATGAGGACGTTTATTTCTGACATTGAAAAGATCAATGTTTCAAATTTTAACTAAGGTCGTCTATACCTGATACAACGCTTACGTCTCAAATGGACCAATTATGGTTGGGGGCCTTCTTTTTTTTTTAAAAAAAAAAGGGGAAGAATGAAAACAAATTTTTTTTTTAACTTTCCTCCTCCTCTTCCTTCTTTTTTTTTCATTAAAAAAAAAGAAGATAAATAAGAAAGAAGAAATCAAAAAAAAGAATGTCAACAACAATGTCCCGAATGAGAAGAAAGGACAGCCCAAAGTGGGGTTGAGATTAAAATTGTTTGTTTCAACGTATGTAACATCAATTATCAAACTCATGTAACATCAATCATCAAACTCATGTAACATCAGCCATCAAAGTCACTTTCAAAACAAACAAAAATGTAATAATAATAATCACATAAATAATTATGATGTGAAGACTGTTAAGATGTTGTTATTGCCTTAAAAAGTAAGGCACAATTTTTAACATTTTAAATTCCACGATTTCTAGTTATTCGAGACGCCTATTATTAATGAAGATATAACGAGCTATTTCCCTTTATTCTCGCCAACAGAGTCGGATCCCTGTGTACATCGCCCACAATCCTGCTGGGACTTCCGTCCAAAATATCTTACACTGGGCCCAGGTAAATGTCCAGTCATAAATTGTAGCAAACAAATTGTGTTAATACTGTTAGCCATTAGTACCGATTGTAGATCTAGGTATTCTGGAATAACGTAGGCCCCGAAAATGATTCAGATCGCTTTTCTTTTTTGTTTGTTATTTTTTTCGTGCGTGTGGCTAAGTCCAGGATGTAGTGTCAGTTCCTAGACGCCGGCTAGACCAAAGCCGTGGTAGCTACGTCGCTTAGTTTGATAGAGCAGACTTTGTCGTTTCTAAGACCGGAGAGAGAGAGTCACAGCGCACTTTCAGTTACTACTTTAAAACTATTGTTTTGGGAACCACGGGTGTTAGCAACGTTGTTCCTTTCCACACACACACGCACACACACGCACACACATACACACACACACACAGCCTTACATTTCATGACATGATGGTGAAGCCAGCCTTACATTTCATGACATGATGGTGAAGCCAGCCTTACATTTCATGACATGATGGTGAAGCTAGCCTTACATTTCATGACATGATGGTGAAGCCAGCCTTACATTTCATGACATGATGGTGAAGCCAGCCTTACATTTCATGACATGATGGTGAAGCCAGCTTTACATTTCCTGACATGCTGATGAAGCCTGCCTTACATTACATGACATAATGGTGAAGCCAGCCTTACAATACCCGACATGATGGTGAAGCCAGCCTTACATTACATGACGTGATGGTGAAGCTAGCCTTACATTACATGTCATGATGGTGAAGATAGCCTTACATAACATGACATGGTGATTAAACTAAACCCAGTTGATCAACTAGTTCAAAGATAACTGAACCAATGAAGAAAAAAGAACAACGCAAAAGATGTAACATCTTATATTTCATAGCGTCTTACGTTTCATAACGTCTTATATTTCATAACATCTTATATTTCATAACATCGTATATTTCATAACATCTTATGTTTCATAACATCTTATGTCTCATAACGTCTTATATTTCATAACATCGTATATTTCATAACATCTTATGTTTCATAACATCTTATGTCTCATAACGTCTTATATTTCATAACATCTTATATTTCATAACATCTTATATTTCATAACATCTTATATTTCATAACATCTTATATTTCATAACATCTTATATTTCATAACATCTTATATTTCATAACATCTTATATTTAATAATATCTTATATTTCATAACATCTTATATTTCATAACGTCTTATATGTCATAACATCTTATATTTCATAACATCTTATATTTCATAACATCTTATAATTCATAACATCTTATATTTCATAACATCTTATATTTCATAACGTCTTATATTTCATAACGTCTTATATTTCATAACATCTTATATTTCATAACATCGTATATTTCATAACATCTTATGTTTCATAACATCTTATGTCTCATAACGTCTTATATTTCACAACGTCTTATAGTTCATAACGTCTTATATTTCATAACATCTTATATTTCATTACATCTTATATTTCATAACATCTTATATTTCATAACATCTTATATTTCATAACGTCTTATGTTTCATAACGTCTTATATTTCATAACGTCTTATATTTCATAACATCTTATATTTCATAACATCTTATATTTCATAACGTCTTATGTTTCATAACATCTTATATTTCATAACATCTTATATTTCATAACGTCTTATATTTCATAACATCTTATATTTCATAACATCTTATATTTCATAACATCTTATATTTCATAATATCTTATATTTCATAACATCTTATGCTTCATAACATCTTATATTTCAAAACTTCTTATATTTCATAACATCTTATGTTTCATAACATCTTATATTTCATAACATCTTATATTTCATAACGTCTTATATTTCATAACATCTTATATTTCATAACATCTTATATTTCATAATATCTTATATTTCATAACATCTTATGCTTCATAACATCTTATATTTCAAAACTTCTTATATTTCATAACATCTTATGCTTCATAACATCTTATATTTCAAAACTTCTTATATTTCATAACATCTTATGCTTCATAACATCTTATATTTCAGGCTTTCAACTCCAAACAGTTCCAGCATTTTGATTACGGCACTGCGCGAGAAAACATGAAACACTACGGCCAGGTAAGCTTGTATTCAAACATGACTGCGAGGTAAGCTTGTATTCAAACACCACGGACAGGTAAGCTTGTTTTCAAACATTACTGCCAGGTAAGCTTGATTCAAACACTACGGCCAGGTAAGCTTGTTTTCAAACATTACTGCCAGGTAAGCTTGTATTCAAACACCACGGACAGGTAAGCGTGTATTCAAACATTACTGCCAGGTAAGATTGTATTCAAACATTACTGCCAGGTAAGCTTTTATTCAAACACTACGGCCAGGTAAGATTGTATTCAAACAGTACGGCCAGGTAAGATTGTATTCAAACAGTACGGCCAGGTAAGCTTGTATTCAAACACTACGGCCAGGTAAGCTTGTATTCAAACACTTCGGCCTTGTAAGCTTTTATTCAAACACTACGGCCAAGTAACCTAGTATTCGTCAATCATACTACTCAATCATACTACTCAATCATACTACTCAATCATACTACTCAATCATACTACTCAATCATACTACTCAATCACACTACTCAATCATACTACTCAATCATACTACTCAATCATACTACTCAATCATACTACTCAATCATACTACTCAATCACACTACTCAATCATACTACTCAATCACACTACTCAATCATACTACTCAATCATACTACTCAATCATACTACTCAATCACACTACTCAATCATACTACTCAATCACACTACTCAATCATACTACTCAATCATACTACTCAATCATACTACTCAATCATACTACTCAATCATACTACTCAATCATACTACTCAATCACACTACTCAATCATACTACTCAATCACACTACTCAATCATACTACTCAATCATACTACTCAATCATACTACTCAATCACACTACTCAATCATACTACTCAATCACACTACTCAATCATACTACTCAATCATACTACTCAATCATACTACTCAATCACACTACTCAATCATACTACTCAATCACACTACTCAATCATACTACTCAATCATACTACTCAATCATACTACTCAATCACACTACTCAATCATACTACTCAATCACACTACTCAATCATACTACTCAATCATACTACTCAATCATACTACTCAATCACACTACTCAATCATACTACTCAATCACACTACTCAATCATACTACTCAATCATACTACTCAATCATACTACTCAATCACACTACTCAATCATACTACTCAATCACACTACTCAATCATACTACTCAATCATACTACTCAATCATACTACTCAATCATACTACTCAATCATACTACTCAATCATACTACTCAATCACACTACTCAATCATACTACAGTTAGTGTGATGAGTTAGTATGATGAGTTACATACTACTCAATCATCAAGATTAGTGATTCTCGTTTTTTTTTTTTTTCTTTGCGATTTAACTCTAAATATTTTCAATCGTTGAAGGACATTTTAAAAAAAAGATTCATACGAAATTTGTTTTTCGTCATATTTCGTTTTTATAAAGTTTGCAACTTCAAACTTGATAGGAAATTGAGGAAGCCAGAGCCAGGAAATAAACTTGTGTTCCTTTCTTTTTTCTTTATATCCAGCCGACGCCGCCATTATACGACGCTAAAGAGGTCAAGGTCCCAGTGGCCTTTGTGAGAGGCGGCAAAGATTTCCTGGCAGATCCAACGGACGTGGCCTGGCTCCTCCCCCAGCTGAATGTGACGCATGACGTCAACATCGGGCACTACGAGCATTTGGACTTTATATGGGCGTATGACGCACCAACATACGTCTATGACGCGATACTTAAAATTGTCTTTTCCTAGAGGGATAATCTATGCTGCTTTAAAAAAAATAGTATAGTCGAGGGAGAAATGATTCTGAGAAATAAAAAAGATTGTAAGACTGCATAGATCACGTTATAGTGGTGCTTTCATCTATACTTTGTGAGTTGGTGACCTTAGCACTGATCACGTTATAGTGGTGCATTCATCTATACTTTGTGAGTTGGTGACCTTAGCACTGATCACGTTATAGTGGTGCTTTCATCTATACTTTGTGAGTTGGTGACCTTAGCACTGATCACGTTATAGTGGTGCTTTCATCTATACTTTGTGAGTCGGTGACCTTAGCACTGATCACGTTATAGTGGTGCTTTCATCTATACTTTGTGAGTTGGTGTCCTTAGCACTGATCACGTTATAGTGGTGCTTTCATCTATACTTTGTGAGTTGGTGTCCTTAGCACTGATCACGTTATAGTGGTGCTTTCATCTATACTTTGTGAGTTGGTGTCCTTAGCACTGATCACGTTATAGTGGTGCTTTCAGCTGAAATGTGTGAGTGGGTGACCTTAGCACTGATCACGTTATAGTGGTGCTTTCAACTGTACTGTGTGAGTGGGTGACCTTAGCACTGATCACGTTATAGCGGTGCTTTTAACTGTACTGTGTGAGTGGGTGACCTTAGCACTGATCACGTTATAGCGGTGCTTTCAACTGTACTGTGTGAGTGGGTGACCTTAGCACAGAGCTCCTCTTCCTAAACAAAAACTTTGCCAGCTTCACTGTTCACACGGCTTGTGTCTACCAACCCCGACTGTAAACAGGGTGGGCCGCATTAGACCTGTACGCCGGTACATACACATTCACAATACCTTGCACAACCATCGGTGTACGCAGGCAATTACGACTGCACCACACTTCCGATTACGACGGCAGCACACTTCCGATTACGACTGCACCACAATTCCGATTACGACTGCACCACACTTCCGATTACGACTGCACCACACTTCCGGTTACGACTGCACCACACTTCCGATTACGACTGCACCACACTTCCGGTTACGACTGCACCACACTTCCGATTACGACGGCACCACACTTCAGATTACGACTGCACCACACTTCCGGTTACGACTGCACCACACTTCCGGTTACGACTGCACCACACTTCCGGTTACGACTGCACCACACTTCCGATTACGACTGCACCACACTTCCGATTACGACGGCAGCACCCTTCCATTGCTTGCTGACGTATCGATTTTATTGAGTGTATTTCTTACCTGAGAAACGAGACGAACAATAATTTGAGATAAGTCAACCCGGAGGCGTCTTTTTCGTTGCTCATCGAATGTAACAAATGTCAATGTCATTTAAAAAGACGGCTAGGACTAGGATCTACTAAGCCAGTTTGTAATGTGCACATATGAAGAACTCTTAGAGCTATTGTAATAGATCAAATAATAAACTCTGTCTTAAAATAAAAGTTATTCAACGTATGCTTGAAATTATGCTAAATGATCATGATCTACACTTCGCTGTTTATGTGATTACAAACGCCGTTGACAGTTGAAATCAGAATTATAAGTTAAAAAGCGTTCATGACACATTGTCTGTCTCTGTGGCGCAATCGGTTAGCGCGTTCGGCTGTTAACCGAAAGGTTGGTGGTTCAAGCCCACCCAGGACGATTTTTTAAACTTTTTATAAGATCAATGATTTTTCTGGAAAAAAAAAAACAACACCATGAGAACATATTTATCGAGGGCTTAAGACAATCAATCAAGTTTTAGTTGATACGCAAACATGTTAATTGGATATCAATATCTGTTCGGATGCCCAAGATCCCCGGAGAAAAAAACCCACTGGGTATAGACCATTGAATGATTAAATTCTGTATAGCACTTGTGTCCATGCTAGTTTAGCGTGTCCATGCTAGTTTAGCGTGCTCACAGGGTTCTGATGTGTTAAAATCTATTTAAAGAAAAAAAATATTTAAATGGTTCTCAAATGAATTTTTATCATTTTTAATTTTCCTCAAACATTGAGGCAAACTGTTTCACAATTTACGCGCAATAGCTTCAAAAGAGCGCACTCTGCATGCCAATTCTTTCTGTTTCCATCCACACTGGGAACTCTCAGTGAGGACTGTGTTGAAGAGCGCACTCCGTATGACTTTTTTTCTGTGTCCATCCTCACTGGGAACTCTCAGTAAGGACTGTGTTGAGGAGCGCAGGTTCTGTAAGAATAATCCCTTGCAATGACAGTCTCGAGCTGGGCTGATCCTGGTATGGCAGTCTCGGCTGCACTTCTCGCAGGAGAACCTTGACTTCTGGTTTACATTGAGTTTCCGTAATGCTCAAATTGTTGCAAGGGATTTGTTTCGCGCATCTTCAGCTTCTTTGACCTCTTCTCTAGTTGCTGTTCGCCAGCTGCAACGGTGCAAAGCGATGATCTCCCATTCACCGATTTCTAAGTTCCCTCATGTTTCTTTTGTCAAATGTCCTTAGATCTCAGCCGCGGCCGTCCAATACGTGTTGCCCCTTCTACCAACTCTCCATGCAGCAGGTCATTTTGAATACGGCCTTCCTCCTTGTATTGCCTAACCAGCGAGGGTGCCTCTTGATAACGGTTGGGAACATGATTCACATTTTGGCATCTTCCAAAACCTCCGCGTTAGACACTTTGTCCTCCCATCGAATTTGCAAAAGATGTGCGGCGGACATCTTTGGTGGCAGCTGTTTCCCCCCCCCCTTTCATGACTGGCACATGTGGTCCACACTTCACTGTCATATAGGAGCGTACTGGGCACACGTGCGTCACAATGGACGCTTAGATTTGTGTTTTTATTGAGATTAGGACTTTTCCACAGCCGCTTATTTTTAGCAATAGTTTCTAATGCATTTGTGGTCCTTTCTTTTAGCTTGTCTTCCGTTTTGTTGGGGGAGAAGAGAATCGGGTAAACCAATTTTTAAAAAAATAAAAATATGTTTATATAAGCTTGATTCGTGGGAAAAAAATCTTCAGACCGCCTCGTTCAGAAACAGTGTCTGCAGACCGTCTCGCTCAGAAACAGTCTCTGCAGACCGTCTCGCTCAGAAACAGTCTCTGCAGACCGTCTCGCTCAGAAACAGTCTCTGCAGACCGTCTCGCTCAGAAACAGTCTCTGCAGACCGTCTCGCTCAGAAACAGTCTCTGCAGACCGTCTCGCTCAGAAACAGTCTCTGCAGACCGTCTCGCTCAGAAACAGTCTCTGCAGACCGTCTCGCTCAGAAACAGTGTCTGCAGACCGTCTCGCTCAGAAACAGTCTCTGCAGACCGCCTCGCTCAGAAACAGTCTCTGCAGACCGTCTCGCTCAGAAACAGTGTCTGCAGACCGTCTCGCTCAGAAACAGTGTCTGCAGACCGTCTCGCTCAGAAACAGTCTCTGCAGATCGTCTCGCTCAGAAACAGTCTCTGCAGACCGTCTCGCTCAGAAACAGTCTCTGCAGACCGTCTCGCTCAGATAACTGTCTCATTGTGAAACATGGGATCTGGCCTGAAGTAAGATGGTGGTGGAGGAGAGTCACAATACCATTTCAAGAACGTAGCCTAGACTAGACAACAAATTTAATGTTGTTATCGTTTTCAAAGGATAATGTTATACAGAAAGTCTGTTTATAGTAGACGTATTGCGTCCACTTGCGGGGTAGATCAGTGTTGCAACTTATGGAATCAATAATTTAATCATTTTTAATTTCAATTCATAAACTTCCTAATATTTTTTAATCATTCCACGGGGGTGGGGGTTTGTAAGTATTGGGGTCGGTTAGTGCATTGGCTATGTTTTTTTAACACCCTCCCTCCTCCCCCCCCCCAACAGCGCTAACACCTAGACACGTCACTCATAGAGACTAAATGTGCCAATTTTAATGTACCATTGTTACTGTAATGTTACTGTCCAGGAAAGTATGGCCATAATGGCCATTTATGTGTCATACATTTAGTCCAGCTCGATGGGTTAGAATAAATACTTTTTTTTTTCGCATCTCGAGAGAAAACTTGTTTACTTCCATGACGTCACCAGATGTATAATGGCGTTAGCCGGTAGCCCAACTTCCGTTCTAAGACTTCGTCCTACTTCTAGTCACAGAAAGTTTCTTATTCAATCTAGTCAAGCGGTCTTCTGCTATATTTTGAGGACCCACGATCAATGTATTGCGATGGTTCTAAGCCTCGTATTGAAGAGGATGCGTCACTGGTTGCAAGGGCCACTCGGCAATGGTGTTATGAACTGGGGGCTGGAAGGCCTGAGGCAATAGACACAAATGTGTGAAGTGTTGTCTTTTCTTGTTGCTGTTGTTGTGTAAGTCAGTAGTTCTTTCAGACAATTTATTCCGATGTTGTGTGTGTGGGGAGTGGGGCAGGGGCAGTTTAGGTGCAGTTCAGGTGGGCAGTGCATCGATCAGCGCCAAAATTAGTCCATTAATGGATGGTGACCAGGGAAAGCTCTAACTGCCCCTTTCTTCTAAATATAAATTAAATTCATTCCAGTCGTGGAGTCCCTGGTGGTATGCTTTTGACCCCATGCTTAGTTTCGCCCCTGGAATCTCTTTAGCGTAACGATGAAAAATAATAAATGAAGGAAAAATGATTTTTTTAAAAATCAGTTACAAAGAAATAGTTTAATCACAAAAATCAAGGGTTATTTTTGTTTATTTGTAAAGAAAGGTAGCAATACTGTCCTTTTTATTGGCTGGGTTGTGGGGGGGGGGGGCCATACATCGAGGGAGCCGATGGCCCCCGGGGGAAAGGGGGAACATTAGAGGGGTCTGGGAAAAGGTAGCAATACTGTCCTTTTTATTGGCTGGGTTGTGGGGGGGGGGGCCATACATCGAGGGAGCCGATGGCTCCCGAGTGAAAGTGGGAACATTAGAGGGGTCTGGGGAAGGGGGCATTTTGGAACATATAAATACATCGTCAACCAGTTTATCAATGTTAATGTAATCAATTTTTTAAATATAAAATCTACTCTGAGGCAACACAATACGAATGTAACACAAGGTCTTGCTGGTCGTTGCTTATTGCATTAAATGTTACTTTATTACATGGATCACTTACCATAGATATAATAAACAAAAAATGCGATACCAAATGATTTCACGGGTCGGCTGAAAAAGTTCGACCATGACCTACCTGTTTGAACTTATATTTACGTGGATGAGAAAAGAAATATTGGAGATGTTGACAGATCAGTTATGTAAATTAAACCCGCGTCTCTCTGAATGACTAACTTCTTTGATACGTTATTGTTGTCTCCAGTTCATTGTCAGGTCTCTGTGGCGCAATCGGTTAGCGCGTTCGGCTGTTAACCGAAAGGTTGGTGGTTCAAGCCCACCCAGGGACGATCCTTTTTTTTTTTTTAAACTAAAATGTATTGCTGAAAAAACAACACGATAACATATTATACGAGTTCTTAAGACGGTAAATGAAGTTTAAGTTCTTACTTCTTCACTCCGGCTGGTGTCTGGCTTGCTTCACTCCGGCTGGTGTCTGGCTTGCTTCACTCCGGCTGGTGTCTGGCCTGCTTCACTCCAGTTCCGGCTCATGGCAGGCCTGCTTAACTCCGGCTCATGTTAGGCCTGCTTCACTCCGGCTGAAGTCAGGCCGGCTTCACTCCAGCCTATGTCAGGCCTGCTTCACTCCGGCTGAAGTCAGGCCGACTTCACTCCGGTCCATGTCAGGCCTGCTTCACTCCGGCTGGTGTCAGACCGGCTTCACTCCGGCCCATGTCAGGCCTGCTTCACTCCGGCTGGTGTCAGACCGGCTTCACTCCGGCTCTTGTCAGGCCGGCTTCACTCCAGCTCATGTTCCCTATGTTCCACTTTTGAAGTTTACTGTACTGTCACAGTAGAGATGTCAGCCATTGATAGATTGCCAGAAACGGGTGGGCCAAAGCGTAACAATGCTCGTGTTACATGGCAATGTGGCTTTAATCGGGTCCATGTAAGGACTTCTCCTTTGTTTAAAAAAAAACACATGAACATTGTATTCTTGGGATACCTGTATTACATTCCTGAATCGTTTGTGGAAAATATTAATTAAATATTACTAGATTATGTTTGGTACTGTGCAAATTGACCCCCCAGAGAAACACTAATTGTATGTTAGTTCCCGAAGTTATTGAGGTATTCCAGATATAGGATGCCAAAGCAGGAAAAAAAAATCAGCAAAATTGAAACATAGTACGGGTGGGGTTCGAACCCACGCGGAAATAATTCCATTGGATCTTAAGTCCAACGCCTTAACCACTCGGCCACCATACTTGTGTCTGGTGAGAAAGAAGGCATACTCTGGATATTGTCAGTGTTGCCCAGCTTGAGTCAAAGAATTCGGGGTGGCATTTCGGGGGGGGGGGGGGGGGG
>CAXITT010000035.1:2230807-2253489 GCA_964033795.1 Lymnaea stagnalis
TTTTTTTTTTTTAAATTAAGAAACATAGAAAAAAATTTTTTGACCCATGGACCACCTTAAGACAAGAAGGGTGGCTACGAAAATTTGAAGAAAGAAAAAAGCGATTGAGGGGGGGGGGGAATAGTAGAGAAAGAAAAGTTGACAAAAGAAAGAGATGTGTGGGGAATGTGGTCTAAAGCAGGAAAAGAACGGCTTTCAAGCAAGATCCCACATGTGTGAAAGTATGGGTGGAGAAGTGATCACAGAGAGCAGTAGAGTACTAGAGAGATGGGCACAGAGAGCAGTAGAGTACTAGAGAGATGGGCACAGAGAGCAGTAGAGTACTACAGAGATGGGTTAAAAAAAACTTTGAAGGCTATCTACACCTCTGCACAGTCTTTCAATGCGTAATGCATTTATGAAATTTGAATTTACTTTGTTACACTAATTTCATATTGTGCTAACCTGACTGCAGTCTCTCCCTTTATAACAAATGGGAACAAAGAAGGCATTAGGCCCATACAGCACTATAATAAGACAATTAGTAAATTACGCGGGTGAGACTTGGTCCATTACTAGAAAAGCAGAGAATCTGCTCAATACATGGGAGAGGAAAATCCTTAGGACCCAGGAGATGTTAGGACCCAGGAGAAGTTAGGTACAGTGATGTATGGAGAATCGGTACAAACCGAGATCTATATCAATTATACAAAGACCCACCCATAGACGCAATAATAAAAAGCCAGTCTGCACTGGACAGGACACGCTGAAAGGATGCCGGATTGTTGAGCAGAAGACGTGAGCTAC
The DNA here is from genome assembly GCA_964033795.1 of Lymnaea stagnalis. Classification (NCBI taxonomy): domain Eukaryota; kingdom Metazoa; phylum Mollusca; class Gastropoda; family Lymnaeidae; genus Lymnaea; species Lymnaea stagnalis. Next base: position 2,231,594 of record CAXITT010000035.1, read on the forward strand.
GTGCAGAAACCCAGGGTTGGACGACCTACCTGTCAACCAAGACTGAGATGGATCGACGATGTAGAGAAGAACTTACACCAGTTGGGGGTTCGCCCATGGAGGCGAAAAGCCATGGATCGATCCGAATAGAAATAGAAGGATGTGGTGGAGCAGGCCAGGACTCTACTTGGGCTTTAGCGCCAATAATGATGATTGGTGACTAAATTCAATTCATATTCGAACCCTTTGGCTTCGCAGAGTGCTCATCTACACGTCTGCACAGTCTTTCCATGCGTAATGCATTTATGAAATTTGAATTAAAAAAACACTTTTTAGTGCATTTTAACTCGTCTTTTTTAAAAACATCTTTAAAATATTTTTATGTGTCTAATGGTTATACTATTCTGTTTATAAATTTAAAGGAGCAGTAGTTATATCAATCAAACAAGTTTTTTAAACATTCAAAAATAATTTTTAAATATATCATAATTATAAAATAGGTGGGCTTGAATCACCAACCTTTCGGTTAAACAGCCGAACGCGCTAACCGATTGCGTGACAGAGACAGATAGAGATACGGATATATATAAATTACTGAATATATTTCTTTATTTTTTTAATCCTTAAAATCCAAGTCCCTATTATTTTGTTAATCTTAACAGATTTCGTTTTTCTTTATCGTAATGACTTATCTTTGAATTGCCTATCTACTAATTCCTACCCTCGAGCACAATTGAATCTGATTTGTCTGGATATAATTCAGATATGTGCTCCGCAAACTATTTTATTGCACGGACCAGCCGACAAAAAAATAAATGTGTTTGCAATTTACAACAATCAGTAAATACGTATGCGACCTGAGAGTATCGTCTTATGGCTTTTAGATTGATTTCGAAGTGAACCAAAGACTGAAAAACATTTAGCCTACTTCATTTATTAGTTTAAGACCCCTTTCTTTTATTTATTTCATTTTAAATTTTATTTTACTATAGTTTCCCTTCTTGTTCTTTCCCCTTATTCAGTTGCATTTCATTAGTTTAGGCATGCGTCATGGGCATGAAAATGAAGAATCATTCTCATTCACTTTGAGGCATGATTGATTAGAATGTACTATGATTAGGTTTACTAAACTTACGGGTGACATAGTCAGTCATAGTCTGTTGGTACGTGAGTAAATTTTCAAAATTAATTCTTTGTTGGTTAGATAGGACCTGAAAAATGCAATTCAATAACAAATTTGTAGTTGTAGGTTAATTCTGTTTCGTGAATTGATTTGGGATAACTTTGTTTAATGTTTAAGTGAGACAACATAGGCACAGGAAAATATAATAGTCACTAAAATAAAAACTGGAAAGATTTGAGATAGATTTTAAAAAGAGCAGTAAATTGAAGTTATTTAAAGAATTAATGAAGATGTAACCGTAACAAACCATAAAAATAGGCCCTATGTTATATATATCCATGATCGTCATCGTAACATTACCGAAACAGACATCATATAATAAATCTATGTTGAGACATCACCTTCTGATCTCACTGAATCAAATTTAAATTAGTTCCTTGAACTTAGATGCCGACCAGATGTTGGGTCGTGAAACTTGAGCGCTCAGAATTGTTGCATCGAAATCAAGGAATCGTCCATCCATCCCTGTGAGTGTAGCGCTACAGCCCCTGAAGGCATTGTCCTTCCTCATCACATCTTTCCATTCAGACCTAATTGGTGCTTTTCTTTTCCATGCTTGGATTCCCAGCTGCTGTAGAATATTTCCACATTCATCCATCTAAGCCTAGGTCTGGTTTTGAGCCATTTTCCACTGGGGTTTTGGTGGTGCACCTTCTTTACCCCTCTGTCATTTGGCCTTCTTTCTAAGTGTTCCACCCACCTTTAGAGTAGCCTGCCCTTTTTTTATATCTGCTACTAGTTACTAGCATTAGCATGGTATCCTGATATAATCTATACGATTCCTGGTTGGTTCGTATTCTCTATCCATATTTATCCTTTGTTGATCTGTATACTTTCCGGAAAAGCTTTCTCTCCTTTGTGTTTGATAGGTTTTTTTTGCCATTTTTGTTATGGACCAAGTTTTACTTGCGTATGTTACAAATGTTCTGATTACAATTTTATATATTTATATAGTTTTCTTTGTTTTTCGTATATTTTTTTCTTTTTTAGTATTTTGTGAGTACTGAAGTATGCTCTGTTTACGGCCAAATTCTCTCTTTTATCTACGAGTCTTTTTTTTATCTATCATTTAACAATGAAAATATAGATTATCAACTTTTATCTGAATCTTATGGGGAAGATAGTTAGGACCCTCCATCAAGTGATTCTGATTCAGATTTCATTGAGAATCTTCCTTTGCAGCCCATTTAAGTTGTTAATTTAATACTAGAAGGTTAGTAATCGAGTGTTTCATCATTCTAAATTTTTTTAGTGTTTATATTTTTTTTTATTGCTTTAATTTGTGCTTTTAACCATATTGAAATATTTACTAGTTATTTTAAAATAAAATTATGTACCGGTAAATAAAATAATTTTATAATATGTGAATATTTTATTACATAGATAATTTTTGAAGTCGTTATTCTTAGCAACTGTTGCTGAGGATCGAAACAATGCAGTTGTCACTACTCATGATATAATTCATCCTAAAGAACATGAAATTTGACATCTGTGTGTCGTAAAAATTAATTCACTGATGCTAAAATTAATAGTCTTAATGGTTTTTACACAGTAGTGGAAGTAATAAAAACTGGGAACTTAAGTGAAGTAAATATTTTGTATTCATTTCATCCTAGAAAGTAGCTTTTAGGTCTATAATGTTAGTTCCTTTTCAGTCACAGGTTAAACTCATTTTATCATGTACCAGATGATGACCCACCATTTCCCACTCCTAAAGATCTCCCAGCCAGAAAGCCAGGCCTACATCAGAGGGAAGAAATGTCAACATGGATACAGTGAGCCAGTTTCTTCCTCCTAAAGGTTTTTCAAGATATTTTTCAGACTGGATTTGGTTGAAACAGTTTCCAGTCAATCCTTTGCTGATGACACTCAAATCAGTGACTCTTGCTTTCCTGATCAACTTGATGCCACAATCCTTCGCATACAGGAGTGCGTGGACGATGTAAAGCGTTGGATGACTTGCAACAAACTGAAGCTAAATGATGACAAAACGGAAATCCTTCTCATCCACTCTCAAAACAAACCTCTCCCTCCATTCGCTCCTTCTTCTATATCTATTGGCAACTCTGACATTACACTCTCTCCCTCTGCCAGAAACCTTGGAGTCACGCTTACGGACACCCTCTCCATGGACAAACATGTCACGAATATATGCAGATCAGCATATAACGAAATTAGAAAAATCAGCACCATTAGACACCTCCTCTCCTTTGATGCCACAAAAACTCTCGTCTCTTCACTCATTCTTTCAAAATTTGACTACTGTAACATTCTTCTCTCAGGCATTCCTCAACACCACATAGAAAAACTTCAGAAGGCACAGAACTCAGCATGCAGACTCATTTTTAAATTAAAGAAACATGACCACATTCAACCACACATGCGGCAACTCCACTGGCTTCCAATATCCTCTCGCATCAAATACAAGTCTTCCAATCTTTGCTTCAACTCGTTCACTGACCCTCACTTTCCTGTCTATCTCTCTGAACTGTTGCTTCCTTACATCCCCACAAGACAACTACGTTCTTCCATTGACAGTAGAACCCTCTCAATCCCAAGAACTAAAACTAAGACCATCGGTGAACGCTCCTTCTGCTTCCATGGGCCCACGTTCTGGAACCAGCTCCCCTTCCATATACGTCATAGTGAAACCTCGTCCATTTTCAAAAAGTCCCTTAAAACTCATCTGTTTAGGTCCGCCTATGACCTGTGATGCACCCTCCTTGCCCTACCTAATTTTCTGTTTCGGTTTAATCCTGAAGTGTCAAAGTGTCCTCTTTTTATAGCCATTTTCATTGTTTCTATAGAATAGTAGTTACTATCCTAGTGTCTCATTTGTATTTACTTAGTTTACATGTTTTAATAATTATTGTAAAGCGCTTAGAGCTTTATGATAAGCGCTATATAAAAATGCCTAAATAAATAAATAAATAAATAAAAAAAATACACCAGCTATTTAAGTGCCGTGGGACCTTCTATCAACAGAGGTTGGTTGATATTTCAACAGATGAATTTTATAAATTTCTATGACCACTAATTTGCATGGCAGCTGTACAGGTCCCCAGTGTACAAAAATACTCCTCAACTTCAACAATCTTTCATTACTACGATGAATTTTGTGCTCATGCCTTATTCCCAAAAACAGATTTATTCAAATTATGACGAAGCTCCTAATATTGAAACAAAATATTAGGTCAAACTGTACAAAATGAATTTGTTGTCTTACTTAATCAGAAGAAATTGAAATAAAAACAATAATGCGGATAAAAGATGTTCAGTGAAGAGAAAATAAAACAGTCTCACTTATTTCAAATAATATGACAGCAAATAGATTTTCTTTTGTGAACAGAACTAATACTGATTGTGTAAAATAATATGACAGCAAATAGATTTCTTTTGTGAACAGAACTAATACTGATTGTGTATTTATGCAACTATTGGGAGAAAACCAAATATTGTCAAAACAGATTTTGAAATCATCCAATTCATTCATGTGTAGTGTTGACCTGTTGTGAAATGGATATATCACACAAAGTAAAGAGAACAGCATTGGATAAACCCTTTTCTCCATTTTGCCAGCTATAATCTCTTCAGGATTGTTGAAAAGAAAATTATGGTATAGATGAACTAAAGCTACCGGTAGCTAACATTAAACTCTCAATTGACATCACAGAGGAAACTATTTGAGCATTATATGATTTACTAAAACTGATGTTGTTCCGAGTGCCTCAAATGTAAATAACACAAATACAATAGAATACTTCCAACATGAATACATCCTGAATGCATAGATTTATAAAGAAATTGAAAAGTATGCTATAAATTAGCAGTGCACAAAAAAATTTGTTTACTAAAATTAATAAAATAAAATATAAAAATCTACAATCAAAAGTAGCAAATGTAAAACTAACCTTTGGTTTAAACAAAGAACAACAAGAAACTGTTTAAATTATCTACCAATATGTTTTTTAATGTGTAAATAATTTTTAAAAGGTAGAATAATAATAAACTGTAATTTTTGTGAATTCTTTGTGGAGGGGTGGTGAATTTTAAAACAAAAGTTTTATTATTTCCCCTTTTTGACACATTTTATCAAATGTTTTATATTTCGGTCAAATGCTCATGAAATGTTACAAAATATGACGTATAAAAATGAATTTTTATCTAATTAAACGGATGTTATTAAATAATTTCAGGAAGATTTTTTTTCCTTCTTTGCATCCCATCGGCAAAACAATTTATTACAATTAATAAATTATTTTAAATTTAATATATATACTGCTTCCTGGGTGGGTCGAGTGAGTTGGGGCGTGACGTTATATTAGAATCATGGCCAAATGGCTGAAGGGGCCGTTTGTTAATTCTGTTTTTTTAAATTAAAAAATTGTTGGATTTACTTTAAGACCAAAGAAACCATATCTTTTGGGTAACAGATCACAAGGGGCAGCATAAAATGAAATCAATGAAATTATAATGACAATAAAGAATTATTGGAATAACAGAAAACAACTGAACTTACAATAACATTGTATAGATTTATTCAACATAGACTAACACAAAACAACTGTACTTACAATTACTATCATCCGATAGTGGCAAAATATCGATACTGTGTGTTCGTCTTGAGACTTACGGAAAGCGCACTTTTGCATTTGCCGGCCCAACAATTTGGAACGCACTTCCAGTCGCTCTCAGAAACATCTAGACACTGGAGTCCTTTAAAACCGATTTAAAAACACATCTATTTCGCAAACACCTTCTGGGGTGATGCTATCTACCATCTTTTTCAGTTAATGTATATTGGCTTGTGTTGCTTATGGTTGAAACGGGATGAAAGACTTTGACTGGGTATGCTCGTATATAGTTTTATATTGTTGCATCTGTTTTTAAATGTGGTAAATTTTAGATTCTTTTTATTTCTCTTTTTAATATGGTTGGCTTTGTACCGCGCTTCGAGCTTTTGGGGATGAAGCGTGTTTTTCAAATAAACTTTATTATTATTAGTATTATTAATTACATTGTATAGATTTATTGAACTTGGACTAACACAAAACAATTGTACTTATAATTATATGCAAAAAAATCACAATGGGTGCATTTAAAGTTAATTTCATAAAATGGCTGCTTCTCCTGGGTCCTAACGTCTCCTGGGTCCTAACGTCTCCTGGGTCCTAACGTCTCCTGGGTCCTAATGTCTCCTGGGTCCTAACTTCTCCTGGGTCCTAACTTCTCCTGGGTCCTAACTTCTCCTGGGTCCTAACATCTCCTGGGTCCTAACTTCTCCTGGGTCCTAACTTCTCCTGGGTCCTAACTTCTCCTGGGTCCTAACTTCTCCAGGGTCCACTAACTTCTCCTAGGTCCTAACTTCTCCTGGGTCCTAACATCTCCTGGGTCCTAACTTCTCCTGGGTCCTAACATCTCCTGGGTCCTAACTTCTCCTGGGTCCTAACTTCTCCAGGGTCCTAACATCTCCTGGGTCCTAGCTTCTCCTGGGTCCTAAATCCTCCACGGTCCTAACTTCTCCTGGGTCCTAACTTCTCATGGGTCTTAAATTCTTTAGGGTCCTAACTTCTCCTGGGTCCTAACTTCTCCTAGGTCCTAACTTCTCCTGGGTCCTAACTTCTCATGGGTCCTAAATTCTCCAGGGTCCTAACTTCTCCTGGGTCCTAACTTCTCCTGGGTCCTAACATCTCCTGGGTCCTAACTTCTCCAGGGTCCTAACTTCTCTTGGGTCCTAAATTCAGGAAGTTGTATTTCTCATATAATTTTTTTTCACTCATAATAATACATTTTAACTGAATTTTTTGGCTCTTGAGGAAGCTAAAGCAAACCATTTGTTGTTTTAATGTGGGCCTTGGTTATCGTCGCGGTCACATTAAGCTTGTAATTTCCTGTCATCCCGTGACATCAAAAGAAAATATCTAGTTAATGGCTTGCTTTTTTCTCCTTGACTCCTTTTTCTTTCCACACAACATTTCTATTTAACTGGGTCATTATAGAAGACAGACCTAAATACACCTGAATTTATAGTTTCACTATCTTGTAATGATGAGTAGTAATTGATGGTCAATTAAAATTATGCCTTGCGCCTTTTAATCTCTAAAATCCCCTATATAGACAAAATAGTGCTGCCAGGGGTGCCCCCCCCCGCTTTTCTATGCCACTGAAGTTAAAGGAGCTTTAGTAAAGGATATTACTCATCAAATGCCTTCCAGATTTGGATCCTAATATTTTAATTATAATAATTATTTTTGCCTCTAGTTCCTAGCTTTTTGGTGCATATTCATTTGGTTAAAAACTGATCTCATTGTTCTTTTTTCATTCTACTTCACCATACAATAATCTTCAGAAGTACTCAGCACGCTAGAGGGAGACAACATGATGCTGAGAAATCAACTACAGAAGAATGAGGCATGTGAGATGGAATTCTGGGATGCATTGGCTTAACAAGAAATGTTTAATGAGTATTAAAAAGTATTTATCAATTATTTTTGTTAAAAATTCACAATCACGCCTGACATAAATAAAATATTTTATTTACCTTCCTTAAAAATACAACATATCTACACAAACCTCCAGAGCCCATCATCAGCATAGATCTTAAATTTGCCAGTTTTATTTCAACAAGTTTGTTGTATGTCAGACTTGATGTCTCTCACAAAAGCTGTTTATGACTTTATCACTTGTATGAAGATCTCACTAATTACTTAATGATGCCAGTCTACAGCCCTCATCATTGTTAGTTTATCTTGCAGGTCAGAAACAAGACTAAACTTTCTCAGGAGAGATTAAAGATGTTCGAAATGAAGAGTGGCTTCCTTGTGTTAGAGAAACGACATTGGTATGAGAAATGTCTTGGTGAGACAGCCAATCAGGTGGTTCAGGCCTTAATGTCTTGGTGAGACAGCCAGTCGGGTGGTCCAGGCCATAATGTCTTGGTGAGACAGCCAGTCGGGTGGTCCAGGCCTTGTTGGCACACAAGGTAACTACCGTAAAAATGTTGTTTTTTTTTCTCATATGTAGCTCTACTTGCCGGTTTAATACATTTAATAAAAAATATGATCTATTTATTGCTTATAATATCAATATATTACTTTTCATTGCATATTACTAAATTTAAATTTAACAGATATAAAACTTAATAAATACCCTACTTTTTCTCTTCAAGATATTATTAACATATCATGACTGTGGGTATAAGGAAATTGAATTAACCCATTCTTGCCTAATTGCCCTCTTGCATAAGCAATGGGGCATAAATCAATTTTAAAATATAAATGTTATTAATATTTTTTAAATAAATAAATTAATCTATGCCATTGCTTTTTAATTTTTTATCAAAAATAAAATGAATGACTTGTAGTAATCAGATAAAAAGGAAGGGTATTAAGATTTTAATTAAAATATCTGAAGTTGACTATTGCATCTTGAACACAAATTTGCACACTGTCTGACAAGCTATTGAATGAGTGTTACACAAGGATTTTAGCTCATTCTTTACATATATGGAGAGATGGTATGGGCCAAGGATTTTAGCTCATTCTTTACATATATGGAGAGATGGTATGGGCCACGGATTTTAGCTCATTCTTTACATATATGGAGAGATGGTATGGGCCAAGGATTTTAGCTCATTCTTTACATATATGGAGAGATGGTATGGGCCACGGATTTTAGCTCATTCTTTACATATATGGAGAGATGGTATGGGCCAAGGATTTTAGCTCATTCTTTACATAGAAGGAGAGATGGTATGGGGCAAGGATTTTAGCTCATTCTTTACATAGAAGGAGAGATGGTATGGGCCAAGGATTTTAGCTCATTCTTTACATAGAAGGAGAGATGGTATGGGCCAAGGATTTTAGCTCATTCTTTACATATAAGGAGAGATGGTATGGGCCAAGGATTTTAGCTCATCCTTTACATATAAGGAGAGATGGTATGGGCCAAGGATTTTAGTTCATTCTTTACATATATGGAGAGATGGTATGGGCCAAGGATTTTAGCTCATTCTTTACATATATGGAGAGATGGTATGGGCCAAGGATTTTAGCTCATTCTTTACATATATGGAAAGATGGTATGGGCCAAGGATTTTCGCTCATTCTTGACATATATGGAAGTTAATTTGGAAGAAGCATACCGCCCTAACTGCCTATGAACACAACCAAATATTTTAACAGCTTTTCAAATATATACATTCTTGTCAAAATATGTTTTTAAAGTATTATCTTTTTATTCTCTCCTAATAGTTAACCCAAGAAGAAGCAATGCTTACAAATCAAGCCTACCTGTATAGATTGCTTACATATCTGAAGTGGACTCTTGTCTGAAGTTGAATCTTGTCTGAAGAAGACTCTAATCTTGATCATGGACAAGCATGTACCATGTTAGTTCATCTAAAATTTTTAATACATTTAAATAGAAAAGTTATATGTATTTATGCTGTTATTTTTATAAACCTTTATTAATATCCTGAAATTTTATTAGCTCTTAAATGTTTTTTAGATTCAACTATAAAATCAACTTTAAGCAATCACAGCTACCCAACCATTGTTATCAAGAGATCAAACAACCAAGCAGCTGCTATTAGCTCTTAAATGTTTTTTAGATTCAACTATAAAATCAACTTTAAGCAATCACAGCTACCCAACCATTGTTATCAAGAGATCAAACAACTAATCAGCTGCTATTAGCTCCATTTTTTTTTAATTTGGAAAACTTTTAGGTTTTAAAGTCAATATTATGTTTTTATTCAAAATAAATAATTTACACTTAAAAGCAACGAACAATTTCAAGTGTAAAAATGAAATGTGAAACATTAATGCTCTGTACAAATTTGTTCATGCAGTCTTCAATCTTATCTTACTGTATTGCATACTTGTGATCTAAAATGTAATTATTTTTTTTTAACCTGCAGAATGTCCAAAGCAGAAAGACCAAGTACATGATCATTGGAGATACCCATTGAGGTCTGAGGGACTAAGTACCTCTTGGAGTCAAGATTAGGAGCTCATTGAAACTAAATAATTGCATTCATTCCATTTGGCAGTGATATAAAAACATATTTAAGTATGATTTTTGCACTAATTAAGTGGTTCTCAACTGAATACCAGAAATTTGAGCGGTTTAAAAAAAAAAGTTAATTTTTATCTTCTACGTAACAACTGTCATTATACATTGAAAAATGAATGTGGGCTGCAACAACTTTGCAGATGCTATCAAGGGGTCGCTGGGATAAAAAGTTTGAGAATCGCCAAACTAACTATTAATGTATGAGAATGTTTTAAAAATTGTAATGCTGATATGCATGTCACATGACTGTGGAGAAATTATAGTCTTTACATTCTATCCCCTCTGCCAGTCTGCATATAACTTTACTTGTCATAACTGTGGAGCAATTATACAGTCTTTACAATCTGTCCCCTCTGCCAGTCTGCATATAACTTTACTTGTCATAACTGTGGAGCAATTATACAGTCTTTACAATCTGTCCCCTCTGCCAGTCTGCATATAACTTTACTTGTCATAACTGTGGAGCAATTATACAGTCTTTACAATCTATCACCTCTGCCAGTCTGTTTTGATGGTTTAAGTCAGTGCTAATGTAGTGTCTGTCCTTATCCCACCGGGTTACCAAACTCGTGGAAGGTACATGATATATCACTTGATTTACAGCCGCGGACAGAACAATCGGAAAAACAAATGAAAGAACCCCTATCCCATAAAAAATCCAATAGCTTCTCGGCCTTTTGGCTTAGATCAGGATGTAGTGTCTGTCCTTATCCCACCAGGTTACCAAACTCGTGGAAGGTACATGATATATCACTTGATTTACAGCCGCGGCCAGAACAATCGGAAAAACAAATGAAAGAACTCCTAAATAAGCCCATAAAAAATCCGATAGCTTCTCGGCCTTTTGGCTTAGATCAGGATGTAGTGTCTGTCCTTATCCCACAGGGTTACCAAACTCGTGGAAGGTACATGATATATCACTTGATGCTTCTCAGCCTTTTGGCTTAGATCAGTATGTAGTGTCTGTCCTTATCCCACCGGGTTACCAAACTCGTGGAAGGTACATGATATATCACTTGATTTACATTACAGCCGCAGCCAGAACAATCGGAAGAACAAATGAGAGAACCCCTATCCCATAAAAAATCCGATAATTTCTCGGCCTTTTGGCTTAGATCAGGATGTAGTGTCTGTCCTTATTCGTGTCCGCCGGGTTATTGTAAGACAATCCACTTGATAAAAATCTGTTTTTAGCGCCTTCAGTCATTAATTTATCCATGTAAAGTGTTCCAATGTGGTAAGGGGCCTATAAGCCAATTCCTGCTGCTAAGTCCAGCTCTGAAAAATAACATCTTTTTTGAGACCAGGGATTAGGAGATGAACATTGACCAACAATATTAACTCACTGTTTACTTTTAAAATATTGCTAATAAATACAGCTGATCAACTGATACTAGCTATGATATAACTGATAAGATGACCCGAATGACAATCATTTATGAGTCAAGGAATGCTACTATTGTCAAATGACTGCCTCTTCGGAGGCTTTATATAGGGTTGGCTTTCTCTTCCAGTTACCTGTAGCTCTCTTTTATATTGTACCAGCTCTTTTTGGGTTTAAAAAACAAACATTCCAAAAGTCCGATTTAAAATAAATTCAAACTTTTCACAACTTTCCAACAGTGGATTAAGGGAGTGTGTGAACCCTTGCATTGTGTTGTCCACTTGCCTTGTGTTGTCCACTCGCCTTGTGTTGTCCACTCGCCTTGTGTTGTCCACTTGCCTTGTGTTGTCCACTAGAAAAGCTGTTGACACTTTCATTCACAGGAATCTTTTCATATTTTTACTTCCTGTTCACACACATGGTTTTTGATTCAACTTAACACCTATTTGATTTACATTTTTAAAAAGGGTGGAATGTATATATTCAAACAAATAATATTGAAATGACAATGGTTAAGAGTCTTGTCCATAGTTTTTTCCATTATTTGTTAATAAAGAAATTTTGCCCTTCTTTCACATTGGCAAGAGTGAAGAAATTTTATTGTATAAATCAACCCTATATGTGTAGAAAATATAGTTTATGATATTATATGTTTTTATGTGCAAAAAAAATAGTTTACATGATATATGTTTTTATGTGTAGAAAAAATAGTTTTTTTAATGATTTCAAAAGTGCAGAAAAAAATTGAAACCCCCTCCTTTTCTTTTTAATGGTTTCTATTCCATATATTTTTATGTAAGTACCATGTAAGAACCGTAATACATTTCAAAGTTGAATATTTTGACATTTAAAAAAATAAATTTCTATAAGATAAATTATATCCGATACATATGGCAATTAAAATTGAATGTGTATGTACATAGATACTATGTTTGATTGCATGTAATGTTTGCCATGTAACATGCAGGTATGTAACTTAGCAAAGTGTCCTGCACATATATTTTTGTTTGATTGTATAAATTGTGGCCATATTTTCTAAAGGGTCACCATCAATGCCACAAGTGCAGGAGAACTCTTGACTTGCTCAAATTCTGTGTTTATTTCTTTCCCTGTTTGGTCACACTCCATGATTTTTGTGTTATGTTCACTTTCTCATCTCTCTAGGCTTATTTTATTTGACATATTTGAATTATTCCTTAATTTAGTAAGGTTGAAATGTGTTTTTGAGTTTGACAGCCTCTTCTTCAAGCAGCCTTTGACTAGGAAAACCATGGTGTTCAAGCAGGTATTACATTGGACACATGGGTTTGTGTTCAAATAGTGATTAATTTGAGACAAATATGGGGTAAGCCAGTTCCATCATTGGGCAAGGAAATAATGTTTTTTTTTTTGTTTTATTAGGAATAATTTTCCAAATGTTTGTAAAATAAAATTGATTTTAAAGACTAATAATTTTCTTTGTTGAGTCTGTCGTGTTTTTGGAGAGGGGGGTGGTGGTGTCGCTTCCCTTTCACGTTGGAGTTGTCTCCCCTTTTTTTTTTTTTTTTTTTGAGTTTTTTTCTATCCTTCTGCTTTTTTTCAGTTTCTGTCTTTCTAATTTTAAAGACTAATAATTTTCTTTGTTGAGTCTGTCGTGTTTTTGGAGAGGGGGGTGGTGGTGTCGCTTCCCTTTCACGTTGGAGTTGTCTCCCCTTTTTTTTTTTTTTTTTTTGGGTTTTTTTTTTTCCTTTTGCTTTTTTTTGTTTTTTTTTTTTTTTCTTTTTCCGGGGGGTTTTTTTTCCCCCCGGTCCGCATTTTTGGGTTTGTTTTAGGTGTGTGGGGTTTGGGGCCAAGGTTTTTTTTTTTTTTTTTTTTTTTTTTTTTTTTTTTTTTTTTTTTTGAGTTTTTCTCTATCCATCTGCATTCTTTCAGTTGCTGTCTTTCTTCCTACTACAGGGGGTCTTCTTTCCCCCCGAGTCGCAATTATGCGTTTTGTTTAAGTGTGATGGGATTCGGGCCAAAGTTTTTTTTTTTTGCCTCCTCATACTTACCTCCCCGTCCTACCAACCCCCAGGTTTTTTGAAGATATGTTTAACAGGTAGTCAATTTAGAATGGTTTTTGAGAATTTGCATATCAATTTTCAAATTGCTAATATAAAATACATAAAAGCATATGTTTGGAGTATATTATGTATTTCTAGTTTTAATCATACATATTGTCATTAAAATATAATCAGAATGTGTTAATTGCATATGTCTCTCTAATATATATGCATATAAACTTAATTAAATATACTGTTGTGTTATCTTTCTTGTTCCATGCCTTTTTTATTTCCCCTGAATTTTCAATCGCAAAGTTGCAATGCTGTGATATCAAATAAAGACATTGATTTAGAACAAAAAATGAGCTTGGTCTTCTTCCCAACAACTGATACAACCAGTGGTGTAGCTAGAGTTGGTGTCATCCGGTGCGGAGTGGTTATGTGTGGAAAATGTACATGTGATCTGTTATCCTTTTACGGAATTCGGTTAGACAAGTGGTTCTTAACCTTGTTGGGGATACTGAACCCCACCAGTTTCATATGTGCATTCACCAAACCCTTCTTAATAGGAAAAATAAAATATGGATTTTTTTTTGTTTTGATCTCCGCAGAACCCCTGAGACTGACTTACCGAACCCCTGGGGTTCGATCGAACCCAGGTTAAGAGCCACTGGGTTAGATCGAGCAGTGCATTCTCTGTAAATATGCAATTGTTCAATTTGGTGTCACCCCTTAGTCCGCACCCCCAGCTACGCCACTGGATACAACAATTAAGCGTTGGTAGGTTAAACAATACATTTACAGAGAAAAGCCAATTTTTTCAGAAAATCACCCTTTTCAATTCTTACGGTAAAGCAAAAGCATGCCAGTAATATTTCTTTTTTAAAAAAAAATCACAAGATTGAATTTTTACGGTCAAAGGGAGGCTATCGAGTATATTTTTAAAAACTCTTAAGATTGCAACAGTTATTTCCCATTTAATTAGTGGCATTATCTTAAAGTTTAATTTTTCTGTGCCAGGTTATTTCCCTTAGACAGTAATAAAATTTTGCTTCAACATTTATTTTCTCGGTTATCTCTCTTTGACCATACTTTAAAAGAAAATCATAAATATGAACTTGCACATTTTAAGATTCGCAAATAGCAGAATATCTTAATTTAATTTAGTCCTATTAAACATTGTATTTAAAATCGGGACCATTTTAGGCAATTATATTTTCTCAACTACCTGATATTTTGAATTTAATAATTAATTGTTTCAGCTTTATATAACAGTACCAATTGGAATTTAGAAAAAAAAAAATTATTTTTATAATTTTATAATTTTCTCATTTGTTCACTGATAGCTAGCATCAGTTGCTCAGCTGTAATTATTAGTAAGATTTCTAAAGAAAACAGTGAGTTAATGTTGTTTGTAAATGTTTATCTCCTAATCACTGATCACGTAAAAGATGTTAATTTTACGAGCTGGACTTAGCAACAGGAATTAGCTTAAAGGCACCTTACCACATTAGAACACTTTACAAGTATAAATTAATGAATGAAGGCACTAAAAACAGATTTTTATCAAGTGGATTGTCTTACAATAACCCGGGGGACAGGGGGACACGTATAAGGACAGACACTACATCCTGATCTAAGCCAAAAGGCCGAGAAGCTATCGGATTTTTTATGGGCTTATTTAGGAGTTCTTTCATTTGTTTTTCCGATTGTTCTGGCCGCGGCTGTAAATCAAGTGATATATCATGTACCTTCCACGAGTTTGGTAACCTGGTGGGATAAGGACAGACACTACATCCTGATCTAAGCCAAAAGGCCGAGAAATTATCAGATTTTTTATGGGATAGGAGTTCTCTCATTTGTTCTTCCAATTGTTCTGGCCGCGGCTGTAAATCAAGTGATATATCATGTACCTTCCACGAGTTTGGTAAACCGGTGGTATAAGGACAGACACTACATCCTGATCTAAGCCAAAAGGCAGAGAAGCTACCGGATTTTTTATGGGCTTATTTAGGGGTTCTCTGAATTGTTCTTCCGATTGTTCTCGCCAGGGATGTAAAACAAGTGAGATATCACGTACCTCCCACGAGTTTGGTAAGCTGGTAGGATATGGACAGACACTACATCCTGATCTAAGCCAAAAGGCATAGAAGCTATCAGATTTTGTCTGGGCTTATTCCGCTAATTGTACAGTATTTTTTCCAGGGTAGGGCTGGGAAGAATCTTAGTATCTATATATTAATATACAAAAATAGCTTTACAGCTAGTGAATAATTAACCATCCAAATGTTCCTTTGTATTGTTTTTTTTCCTGAATTTATTCTTAAACTGACTACTTTGATTAATAAATGCAAAGTTTAAAGTTTTGGAAAGCACAAAAGCCCTAATGCAAAAAATAAAAATAATTTTAAAAAGTATTTAAAAAAAAACAGTTAATGAAATGAATGAAAACAGTCCACGTCTGGTTTTTCCATTAGGCAAAGAAAGTTTTGATTGTTAAAACATCCAACATGCCACAACTATGGAGAACAAAGTAAATAAAAACATCCAAAACAAATTGATTAGTAATCTAATTATTTTATTATATCATTCATGTTAATCATTCAAGAGAAACATTGGACAACTCTTTTATTCATGGATGGCAATTATTCTACATCCCTTAACAACTGATCAAATAAAATTAACACTTCTCTTCGATCTATGAATCAAAACCAGCATTGGCTACCAAGGTATATTTTTTAAATTTCAGTAAATTATAAATAAGGGTATAACGATTTAAAATGTTAACTGAGAATTGTTTCAACTACCCTAACATGAGAAAAGTAGTTTTGTTATCAAAATCACAGATGTTGAAATACAGAAATTTCATACAAATATGGCATGATAAAAATTGAATGTGTAAGTATATTTAAAAATAAACAACGTTTTATGTGATATTATTTTTTACCTCTTTAGTCTTAATATTAAACTGAAAAATATCTTGTATTTTCTTTGTACACATTCTTTACAACAAAAAGATTAGATTTTTCAGAAATACATTTACTTCATAAAAACGACGGCTAAATCAGGAGTTAATGAACCAGTAAAATAAGAAAATTGGGTTATTGAATAAATTGTGGAATATATTATTAGGCTGCTAACTTGAGATTCGGGCTCATAAAGTATCAAGAAGCGAGCTAGATGAGAAAATATTCCGCACAGCACAGCAACGTCTGGAGTTAAATTGACATCATGTCAGAGCTTTTCCAGATGCTCTCTAACCAGAAGAATAGGGACAAAACCAAACATTAAGAAACAGGCAGGACATTGTTGATAGTAAATATTTATGTTTTTGTCATGTAGAAATCAACATTAAGATTTTCCATATATTTTTCTAATTTTTAGCAGTAAATTAAAAAAAATTAAAAATTTACTAATTTCTTAAAACTGTAGAAAATTATAATTTAAAAAATTGAAGCTACTAGCAAGTGGTGCAGAGTCATTCATTGTTTATTGATGGATCAACCATTGGATCTTACACAGTGGTCGTTTATGGATCATCCAATATCGTAGCTGCCATGGTTCTTATTTGTGTCATCAATAGTTGAAGATAGAAAGAGAAAACAATTTTTTAAAATTATATTTGAAGATATAAATAAAAGTTTGTGAAAACAGAAAAAAAGAAATATAAAATATTTCTATTTAAAGATATTGTTTAAATTAAAATCAAAGCAGGTTTGAAAAATATGCTATTATCTGGCGAATCATGACTTGTCCATTACCAAGCCAAAAACTCACATCAGATATCTGCTGACCAAGCCAAGAGCTGACTTTAAATATCTGCTGACCAAGCCAAGATCTCACTTCAGACACAGGCATCTGTTAACATGTAGCCTCCCATTTCCTTCTGTGAATAAATGTTACAATAAAAAAAGAAAGGATATATTTTTAAATTGTGTTTATTGAAAATAATTTCTATTTTTGAAAATTTGGTGAATTTTTTTTTGTCTAGCTTATTGGCAGTTTGTGTGGTGCTCTTCCTACCAAATAATAATAATAAATGATGTTTTAAATTGTTCCCAATAATTTGTGACAAAACAACTGTTCCAATAAAGTTGAGTTAATGACCTGGCAAAATATGTAATTAATTTTTATTTTATTAAATTATTTATGAAAATTTTCAATAAAAAAACATCATGTCAAATCCCATTATCAGAAATATAAAATTTTTAATGAATGAAAGTAACAAATAACAATTTTAAATACATTTTGAAATCCCTAGATTCATACGGATAATTTTCTGAAACATTTTAATTGTAGCATTGAAATGTAAAAAGTTGATAATTGGTTAAATGTAACCACCCCACAATATACCAATTAATAGCACACTCAACCAATCAAAACTTGGCATGATTCAATAGTAATTAAACAATAAAATGATCCATACCACTTACCATTATGGTTAACTTGACATGATGGTTAACTTGAAATGATGGCAAATTTGCCACATCTAGATAAGATTTCACTTTGACTCATGTTTCCATGTTGACATTTTTACATGAATTTCAACTGCCTTCAGAAACAAACAGTATCCCTGTAGAGACCACACAAAAATAATACATTTATTTTAAAAAATAAAGTTGAAAGATGATAAAGACTCTTACAGTGCACAATGTTTTGGCATACATCTTTATTATTTTTTAAAACAACAGAATTGTCTAAATTGCTTTTATTTTGCCCCAATACGTTTTGCAGTTGAATATAGATACTATACCAATTTTTGTGTGCAATGAAGAAAAGAAAGAGCATCTACTGATTGTCGGAGTCTTAGTATACCAAGTAAATAGTTTAGCTATGCATTACTTTGTACTGACTTGACGGCTTGCCATTTTCAGGGGTTAATTGACTTATTAAAATACAGATGGTCTTTACGGCCCTAGATTCCAGGGATGAAACTAAAGTTCTTTTTAAAAGGTTATTCTTTTATTGGTGTCTGTTAATAGTACAGTGGAGAGAGGACCACTGGGTTTTCCGTGGCATAGAAATAGTGAGTGGGCATTGTTTCTTGTTGAAGTGCCAGACCCACGTGTGATCATGTTACAAGAGTGCATAAAGAGATATATCCTTCCAGGCTCACTTACTGTATCAGACGAAAGGGCGGCTTAAGCAAACATAAACCAGATCAGACACAATCTACTGACACTCTGTTGTTGCTCAAACGCAAAATTTTGTCAATCCAAATGACGCTGGTACCCACACACAGACTGTTGGAAACATGTGCATGCACACAAAGAGCAAGCTGAAATAAATACAATTGCAATAACATAAAAACATTTCCATTTTTTTAAATCAATAAAAGTATTTTATCATTATCTTATCAATAAAACAATAACTATTTAAAAATAGCACGGACTGGAACAACATGGACATGATTTTTTTATAACCGACGCTCAATTGGTGGATTACCAATACTTTAAACTTTTAAGATAATAATAATAATAATTATAAAGTTCATTTCAAAAACACGCTTCATCCCCAAAGGCTCGAAGCGCGGTACAAAGTCAACAAAAAACATATCTATAATTAACCACATTTAAAACAAACGCAACACTGCAAAAACTAATTACAAGCATACAATCTCAAAGTCTTTCTAGCCATTTCAACCCAGTAAGTCTTCTTTGAGTCTGTTCCCTAACTAGGACTAGGACTAACTACTTGGATTGTGCAGCTGAGGCATGGCGAGAGTGCTGAGACTAACACATAAAGCCATAAAGGCTAAAGGCCTACCCACAAAAATCAACAAACACAACACAAATACTACTAAAAAATAAAAAAAATAAAAATTATCAATAATAATAATATAATAGTTAATAATAATAAAATAATAATACTAAAAATTAAAAAAGATGACATACATTTAAATATAACAATAACAATGACAATATGATTGTTTACATTATTTATTAATCAGCCTATCTCGTGGAACCATCATATTCATTGTCAACAGCTTCCAAATATGCTGTTTTAGGTAAAATTGGATAGATAAACAAACAAAATTACCTTGATCACAAGATCATCGACTAGACTAACTGATACCAATATTAATCAAAAACATTAAACAGTATTATTCAATTAGAGTAACTTCCCCTGTGAAATTGAAATATAAATTCGCATTTTTTATTAACATTTTACTAGTTGAATACACAGGACTTGTTACAGGAACGATAGTGACTCAAGAGGATGACATCGATACACTGGCAAGGAAGGGGCCAGATTGGACCGTCCTTTTGTTTTCCTTTAAAAAAAAATGTGTGGCATTTTCGGATTGCTGCAGAGTTTTATCGTAGAAAAGGGACCCCCCCCCACTCACCCGTGTTAAGTTTCACCCCTGTATTCTACAGAGCTCAACTATAAATAGACTATATGAGCACCAGTTAAAGGCAAATATTAAAAATAGATTGTCACTTCAAAAGACAAACCGTATCTTAAATACTAACATTCAATGTTGTTGCTTTCTGTAGCAAACAAATAACCGACATTGCAGGTTCGCACCTGGTGGGGACGGGGGGGGGGGGGGGGGGGGGGGGCCGGGGGGGGCGGGGGGACGACGACGACAACCATGGCAACTTGTCATGGGCCCGAACTAGATGGTGGTGAATTCGGAACATAAGCTTATCTTGACCTATGGCATACTAACAGGGTAATGAGGGGAGAGACTGCAATCAGGTTAGTACAAAATAAAATGAGTACAACAAAGTAGGGTTAAACCTGAAAAAATAAACGCACACTAACACCACATGGTATGAACGTCATGTTTCTTTTCACAGCTCCCCCCCCCCTCCACGTCCCGGTCTATCGCAGTGTACTTACTTCTCCTCTTTTTCTTTCACTCTTCCCTATTTAATGTCTCAGCCACTTACTTTCTGTCTGTATTTTTTTTTTACTTTGTTTTACTAATTTCATATCTGCAGCTGATGCCGTTTTACGCTGTCAAGCAACATCACATCTATAGATCAATGGACTTGAGTTTCCTGTCAAGCAACATCACAGCTATAGATCAATGGACTGCAGTTGTCTGTCAAGCACCACCATCACAGCTATAAATCAATGGACTTCAGTTGTCTGTCAAGCAACATCACAGCTATAGATCAATGGACTGCAGTTGTCTGTCAAGCACCACCATCACAGCTGTAAATCAATGGACTGCGGTTATCGATTATTAAAAACAATTTTACCCGATTCTGATACTGCACGCCAAAATCAGTCAGTGTCATGTCATGTGTACTGAACACGCATTTAACACAAGTTTATAACTGAAACTATTTACAGTAAGAACAATAATTTCTGCAGTGTACTTTTATTTGTAAAACAAATAACATAAGCGTAGGTACGCCAGGTACGCCAGGTACGCCAGGTGCGCCAGGTACGCCAGGTGCGCCAGGTACGCTGTAGCCTTCGGAGCCATCTACAGAATTTTATGAACATTTTGAGTGTTCTCTTTTTCACCTGAGGACTTTTGGTAACCCTTTCTTAAACTGATCTTTGAATTTCCAATCTCCTATTTGCCCGCCCTCGAGCAAATATTCAACTGATTTCTCTGTCCGTGTCTCGGTCAAACGTAAGCTCCGTCAACAACTTTACTGCACGGAACAGCCGATCAAATACCTCATAAAGGCTTCTATTACTAAATGGACTAGTCACTTTGAATGGCTGTGCTCAGGTGATGATCGCGGGACATGTTGAAAGGATGCCGGAATGTAAGAGCAGCAAACGTGATATACAGGCAGAAGCCTAGGGGCAGACGATTGACCGGTTGCCCAAGGGTGAGATGGATCGACGGTGTGGAGATGGATATACACCAGTTTGGGAGTTCGCGCATGGAGGCGGAAAGCCACGGATCGCTCCGAATGGAAGGATGTGGTGGAGCAGGCCAGGGCCCTGCATGGGCTGTAGCGCGACAGATGATGATGACGTATAAAAGCAGAAAATGTTAGTTCTAATTTAGGTCCCTAAATTTATCACACTACAATTATGCTTTGTGACGGTATTCTCATAGTATCAATGTGGTTTGTGTTGGTAGACTCATGACAGCCATGGGCACCCGCAGAAAACTTTCTAGTTAGGGGGGGGGGGGGGCAAAAAAATCGATTAACTTTCCAGGGGGGGGGGCAAACAATTTTTAGTAATGTTTTAATATGGTTTTAATTTACTGTAGCGTATTTGTATGGTGAACGAACGGACAGGACATCAGCTTAGTTACTTTCTCTTTATTTTC
>CAXITT010000035.1:2253523-2270589 GCA_964033795.1 Lymnaea stagnalis
ATTTTTTTTTATTTAATCATTAGGGGGGGGGGGGGGCAAGTGCCCCACCTTGCCCCTACCCGCGGGCGCCCATGATGACAGCTATATGATATGTGATGGTAGACTCATGACAGCTATATGATTTGTGATTTGTGATGGTAGTCACATAACACCAGTATGATCTGTGTCACTTACATCAATAATCTAACCATATTTTATTTTTTGTCCCTATTTTCATTAGACTATTAGACCAACTCCACGCTCTTGAAAGCAGCCACACAAGAAATGAATCAGTTCTCGCCGCCAACATTTGGGGATTCGAGACAGTTACTTAAGACCCAAAACATGACATCATCTTGATTGAAATTGTATTTTACTGGGAAGATACGATAGGAGGGTAAACATCATTACATACACCGGTTTAAAAAAATAGTAAAAGTAAAAATGATCGTCCCTGGGTGGGCTTGAACCACCAACCTTTCGGTTAACAGCCGAACGCGCTAACCGATTGCGCCACAGAGACACACATCATTAATGTAGGAATAATAAGTCTATCTTTGCTATCAGCTGTAACAGTTAATGATCTGATTCTGAAGACCGTAAGTCCGCTTTAAAAAAAAAAATGCCATTGAGAAGGGCGAATAATAAATATAAATAATAAAGGAAGTAGGCCTAGTTATTTCAACCAAAATGTAATCAATTGATCTTCCCTACTAACATTATTATGTCATGTCAGGCATTATTCATAATCATTTCGGACGGGCCATTGCTAGTTTTATATTATATAATAACAATTTATGAACTTCAATGACTTTATCATCAACGTCACGATAATCACAAATCAGATTCATTATTACTATTCTTCATAATATTAATTAATTATCAGGGAGGAGGGACTTCGACCAGGTTAGTTAGAAGAAAATATACAAACCAATAATGACAGGACGCACAAAAAAAAAACAGCCAGTGTCGACGAAAAGCCTTCTCCAGTGAACCAGAATATTAAAAACAATATAAACTTTAAAACAATCACCTAGCTGCAATGTAGTATCCGAGATGACGGCAACAGAAATGTGGAATGTAACATCCTTCGCCTTCGTTTTGTCATCGTCATACATGTTACATGGGCCCACATAAAATCTTTCTTGGCTTCCTTTTTATTTTTCCCCTTGAATTTCCGGTGAGCAACAAGGTACAAGCTAATTAAATTTGAAGTTTTAATATTAAATCGATTCAAATATATTGAACGCAGGTCCGGATTTCTCATAGTCGTAACGTTAACTTAGGCTGTTGCCATGGCGATGGCCAGGGACTAGGGTTCAGCAATCCGGGAGTCAAAAGGTGTGGGGTTGGGGGGCTTGTAAACAAAGAGATGTTTGCACATTGTGTTAATATTTTCAAATCATTCCAGCATTATTTTGAAATTTAATTTCGAATAAATTAAATAAATTTAGCCGTACATTAGTGTCATTTAGATGGAGAGGTGCATTAGTGTCATTTAGATGGAGAGGGGCATTAGTGTCATTTAGATGGAGAGGGGCATTAGTGTGATTTAGATGGAGAGGTGCATTAGTGTCATTTAGATGGAGAGGTGCATTAGTGTCATTTAGATGGAGAGGGGCATTAGTGTCATTTAGATGGAGAGGGGCATTAGTGTCATTTAGATGGAGAGGGGCATTAGTGTCATTTAGATGGAGAGGTGCTTTAGTGTCATTTAGATGGAGAGGTGCATTAGTGTCATTTAGATGGAGAGGTGCATTAGTGTCATTTAGATGGAGAGGTGCATTAGTGTCATTTAGATCTACTATGTAGTATGTTTGCTCACCACTACGACTTGAGCTTTCCCTCTTCTTTTCAATTTTTTTTTTTTTTTTTCATTTTAAAATGTTCGCTCAACAAACCACTCACCTTAAAAACCACGTTTTGAAATAAAATGTTCAGAGTTCAGATGTGGCTTTACAATAGTGTTGTCAAGTGATTCCCCACGTCACCTTGTTCATATCACGTGACTTCTACTTACCGCGTTTGGATTATTTAGGTCATTTTGGTAAACAATTTTAAAAAAAAAAGGGTTTTTAAACTGGATTTAACCCACGAACTGTCACAACAGCTGNCACTACGACTTGAGCTTTCCCTCTTCTTTTCAATTTTTTTTTTTTTTTTTGCATTTTAAAATGTTCGCTCAACAAACCACTCACCTTAAAAACCACGTTTTGAAATAAAATGTTCAGAGTTCAGATGTGGCTTTACAATAGTGTTGTCAAGTGATTCCCCACGTCACCTTGTTCATATCACGTGACTTCTACTTACCGCGTTTGGATTTTTTAGGTCATTTTGTTAAACAATTTTAAAAAAAAAAGGGTTTTTCAACTGGATTTAACCCACGAACTGTCACAACTGCTGATTTCCCCCCCCCCCACCACCCCCGAGCTATGGCCGTTTGCGTGTTTGGGATCATCAGCCAGTATCGAAAACAGTCGGCCAATCATTAATGGGAATCAAAAGTTCTTGTTTTTCAAATTAACGGGAGATCATTCTGGTTAACTAGGTTTAATTCCCTACTATGGAAAAGTAAGGCAGAAATTTCATGTGTTCATTTTTTTTTACCGAAAAAAGAGGGTGAGGGAATTATGGGCTACGGCCTGGGGCGTAGAGATCCGATCCTGATTACGCGGAGTCAAATTATTTTTATATGAATTTTTCTCCCCAAACCTGTGAACCTTTGCGATGCACCTGTGAACCTTGGCAACACACCTGTGAACCTTGGCAATACACTTGCGAACCTTGGCGACGCACCTGTGAACCTTGGCGACGCACCTGTGAACCTTGGCGATACACCTGTGAACCTTGGCCACACACCTGTGAACCTTGGCGATACACCTGTGAACCTTGGCGACACACATGTGAACCTTGGCGATACACATGTGAATCTTAGCGATGCACCTGTGAACCTTGGCGACGCACCTGTTAACCTTGGCGACACACCTGTGAACCTTGGCCACACACCTCTGAACCTTGGCCACACACCTGTGAACCTTGGCGATGCACAGAACCTTGGCGACGCACCTGTGAACCTTGGCGACGCACCTGTGAACCTTGGCGATACACCTGTGAACCTTGGCCACACACATGTGAACCTTGGCGATACACCTGTGAACCTTGGCGACACACATGTGAACCTTGGCGATACACATGTGAATCTTAGCGATGCACCTGTGAACCTTGGCGACGCAACTGTTAACCTTGGCGACACACCTGTGAACCTTGGCCACACACCTGTGAACCTTGGCCACACACCTGTGAACCTTGGCGATGCACCTGTGAATCTTGACGATATATCGGTGAACCTTGGCGACACACCTGTGAACCTTGGCGACACACTGGTTGAAAACCACTGGCATTTACATTTTATTCCTTGCAGCGAATTGTCTTCAAATTAAAAAGAACAAAGAAGAAATCGATAACTTAAGGCTCCTCACATAGTCCTACCGACCGGTTATGGCTCCTCACATATTACTACCGACCGGCTGTGGCTCCTCACATAGCTCTGCCACATGGCTCTATCTCCTCACATATTACTACCGACCGGCTGTGGCTCCTCACATAGCTCTGCCACATGGCTCTATCTCCTCACATAGTCCTATCGACTGGCTAGATCTCCTCACATCTACATAGTATATATACTGTAAATTTCATTTATATTTATATGAATGTACTTTTTGTTTTGTTATATTGATGAGCGCCTTTGCTTAGATTTTTTTTTAAAAATAATAATTGTCCAACCATTTAGACCATTATTAAAGATCACCTATAGTGTTATATTTACACAAATTATCTGTGTCTCAGTAATCTACTTAAAATCCATATCGCAATCCACCACTTTTATAATTAACATGCATTGATCTTAATTTTTTCCACCTATTTTTTTCCGGGAACCTAAATATTCACCCCAGGGCAATGTCACACTTTTCAGCCTCCCAATGCAGGACCTGGTCTCAAAAGAATCGTTTTAATTCAGGCAGTTGTTATTTCGGGATCAATGCAAAATATAAGTACTCACATCTCACGCGAGCTCTTCTCTTTAAAGAAATAAATAAACTTGTACAAACGATTTTATCATGCAAATAAGTTACTCACTGAAAGTCCCATATGTGTGCTTGAAAAAGAATTTAATTTAAAAAAATTATAATAATACTAAAATTAATTAATTAATTGACAAAGTAAATCCCCAGGGTTGAAATTCCTTTGAAATTTATAATCTAGTACAGGGGTCTCAAACTCAAATCATCGGGGGGCCGCAGGAGGTAGAGTCTGAGTGAGAGTGGGCCGTATCAAGTATTCCACAAAAAAGCGATTACAAATTCAATTATGTACAACTCTCACAATCTGCTCAACCTTTATTAAGCATGAAGGGTTCTCAAGAACTAGGTTTCAATTTCTTCCACCTTTTTCTTGTTGCAAGAGATCTGGCAGCGCTTCTTTTTACACAGCTGAGCAACATTTGGCTTGAGTGATGACGCAACTGAGACCCTCAGTATAGCTTGAAGATGCTCTTTAGTAAGTTTAATCCTGAACTTTGACTTGCTAAAGTTCATAGTGGGAAAAGAGCTTTTCACACAGATTGGTACTCCCAAAAAAGGCACATGATCCGCTTGAACAACCAGAAAATCTCAGGGAAGGTGGAGGACAACGCTTCTTACACATGAGAGGAGAAAGGGTCAGAAAAGTGTTGACAAGTGGCTCTGTGTGCTTTGAAGTCTGAAAACATGTGATCAAATTCTTCCTATAGCTTTGCAATGGCGTCAGTATACTTACTACTGAATGGTGTGCCCGAGTCCAAGAGTACTTTGCACGTTAGGAAATGGCAAAGGTTTCTCTGAGAACCATAACACAAGTTTTGTGCAGAATGCCCTGACATTGTCATAGGCAACACTGACAAGCTAACCCTGGTCTTGTAACTTCTTGTTGAGTACATTTAGCTCCTGTCAACCAGAAAAGCCAAGTCCATGAGCCATTTGGGATCACTTAGTACAGGTACAACCACTCCATCCTTCTCCATGAAGGCTTTAAATGCTAAAACGTAATCAAACAGAAGGCAGGAGCAGGCACTATTTAGGAATTATTGATTCGAAGGAAGATGCTTTTGCAGAGAGAATCAATACTTATTTTTTTTATCGTAAAAAGGCCTTTTTGACCCCTATTTTGAAAGTGACCAAGCTGACATGCTCGGAATTTCCCTCACTAATCACTCGTATACACTAGCGGCAATTTTAATAGGGATTCTTTGATGCTGCGTCAGATGGCTACGATTTACACAATTATGGTTGAGCATTATCCAATCTTTTTTAAACTACTCTTAAACCCGTACTTTGCCATGTTTGTCTCATACAATGCTATAAAATAAAAACTTTTAGTCTGATTTTAAAACGGTTTTGACCATTGCAATCAACGTCCTCATCTATGCAAACATTATACAATCAGAATTAGACTAGTCGATGAGATTTGATTGAAACCTTCACGGCGTGTCACATTATAAGATATGAGAATGGGGAAAACGCGCGGGCCGCATTAACACTAAACTTAGCTGTCATGTAGGCGGGTCGAAAAATCTCTTGTGGGCCGCAAATGGCCCGCGCGTTTGAGACCCCTGATCTCGTAAGCATAGTTAGTCTAGTCAGTCTAGTCAGTCTAGTCAGTCTAGTTAGTCTAGTCAGTCTAGTCAGTCTAGTTAGTCAGTCTAGTTATTCATGCTTTGACGACAGTACCAATAGAGAAGAGTTCAGCACTTCGTTGCTTTCTCTCCTTGCCCTAAAATAGATGCTTGTAGTGTGACGTCACTCGGGAATTTTTCTAGTGATATTTTTTGTTGTCAAACCTGTGCGATACTAGAATATGATTTGAAAAATGAATAAATAAATATAAAATAAATACAAAAAGAAACTTGTCTTCCGTTTTTCTTGTTCCATTTATATATAATTAGTGTCATCATGAATTTTGTTACTTTTAAATTTGCATTTATTGATCACTGAGATGATAAATTGCTAATCAAAATAGTGAAAGTAATTAATTTCTTTAACATGCTGAGTCACGCGTACACATCGAGTCTCATTAAATACAGATTTGCGAATAGTTCATGGAAGGAGCCGTAATTTACTCAGGAGAAAATACATTTTCAATTTCTATCCCGTCAAAGGGAAACAACACACACACATTTCAAATATATATATATATGGCATCCTTCCGTCTTCGCGAGACGATGGGGCAGCTAGGGAGACGTCATCAAATGGCTTACGAGGCCGGCCGACCCTGGAATGGCAGTCTCGGATGCACAACTCGCAGGAGATACCTTCATTACTGGCCACGCGTGGCCTTCCGAAATGCTCTTTTTATTGCAAGGGCTTCGTTTCGCGCATCATCTGACTTTTTTGACACCTTCATACACTGCCTTTTTGACCCCTTCATACACTGCCTTTTTGACCCCTTCATACACTGCCTTTTTGACCCCTTCATACACTGCCTTTTTGACCCCTTCATACACTGCCTTTTTGACCCCTTCATACACTGCCTTTTTGACCCCTTCATACACTGCCTTTTTGACCCCTTCATACACTGCCTTTTTGACCCCTTCATACACTGCCTTTTTGACCCCTTCATACACTGCCTTTTTGACCCCTTCATACACTGCCTTTTTGACACCTTCATACACTGCCTTTTTGACACCTTCATACACTGCCTTTTTGACACCTTCATACACTGCCTTTTTGACACCTTCATACACTGCTGTTCGCCAGCTGGAACGGTGCTCAACGGTGATCTCCCATTCGTTGATCTCTCTGTTTGCTTCCCTCATGTTCCTTTGCTCCCCTCATGTTCCTTTGGTTCCCTTATGTTCCTTTTGCAAACGTCCGTTAATCTCAGGCGGGGGCCGTCCAATAAGTCTTGCCCCTACTGCCAGTTCCCCACCCTGCAGATCCTATGGAATACGGCCTTCTCCCATTCTCATTACAAGCGAAACATGTATCAACCCGTGCCACATTAGGACAAATACAAGACACGAAAAGAAGGACCTGGATGCTTGTGACAATACGTTTATAGAAATAATATTATAATATGAAAGTCCAAATAATTATCATATCAATGATATATCACGAATCTGCATAACAAACGTTTATTTATATGTACGTAAATATGTTATTATCTTGACGATGAATAGTTTCGTCATATGTTATCATACTTTTATCATCCGTTTGAAATAGTATCATCCTCTAACCCCCCACGGGGTTGGTACTCGCCTCTGTTCAGAGTAGTGGCGAGTATCTCTAAGTCAGTGTTGATAAGTATCAGTCTTTACTTCCTGTTTGTCCGAGTTGTTCATTTTCTTTAGATGTCATGACATTTCATGTGTCACATGAGACAATCAGAATCTGTGCACGTGTCACATGAGACAATCAGAATCTGTGCACGTGTATTCATGTGTCACATGAGACAATCAGAATCTGTGCACGTGTAAATAGTCTGAGGATCGTTAAAAATACTATCCTCTAGAACCGAATCAGAGCCACTTTTATCACACATTCACAACAAAGGCTCCATCAAGCTCCAACATATCCATGGTTTGGCTCTGCTTAAATTAAACCACATTTGAAATTTCATCCGTTTTGTCAGAAAGCCGTCGCGACGAAAATCCCATCTATTCATTTGTCATCGTTTCTTTCACTGTGATTTAAAAAAAAAAAAAAGGAAAAAAAGATATATTTTTTCCCCCTCACAAAACGGTGTCCACCATTTTGTTTGGAGAGTCCAGCACCGCCTTCCTCCGTGCTATGGCGTCCTTGAGTTTTTTCCTGGGCCCGAACGGGATCCCGAGATCCTTGAGCTCATTGTCCGTCATGGCGGCCAGCAGGGTCATGTCGATCTTCTCCTGGGCGAAGATGTGGAAGTAGCCGGCCATGCCACACGTCCAGAGGAACATGTTGATGGCCGACAGCTCGGTGCTCTCCTCCTCGTCGTCGTCCAGGTTGCCGAGGTCGTCCTGGTCCCAAGGGAGGCTCTGGCGCTTCGCGGAGAAGTCGTTGCGGTCGTCCGACAGGAAGACGTCGTCCCTGTTGGAGAACTCGTCAAGGGCGTCCCCCGGGCCGCGGAGAGGTAGGTTGTCGTCCAGAGACTGCACGGTCGTGAGGAACGGGTTTTTCGACAGGAAGGCGATGCGGCCAAACTCGGGACGATTCAGCATGCTGGGCACCTGGTCGTCGTCGTCATCCTCGCCGTTGAAGCTGTCGACACCCGAGTCGGCCAGTAGGTCAGGCTCGCTTCTGGCCCTGGGGAATACAAATATGGTGAGTCTATATCCCGTAAAGGACTATTGATATTGCTTTATTGTATGAAAGGATTATAATGAATTTAAGAAAGCTTCATTCGGAGCTGAATGTAAATATTAAGAGAGCTTTATTCAGGGCTGAAAATAAATATCGATTAAGAGAGCTTCAGTCGGAGCTGAATATAAATATTGATTAAGACAGCTTCAGTCCGGGCTAAATATAAATATTTATTTCGGTGAGAATTAATTCAAGCAATTTAATGGCATTAACCAGACTTTTTTTAAAATAAAGTTTTACTATGCACAATCATTCAATGCACACCCATTCGATGCACACCCATTCGCTGCACACCCATTCGCTGCACACCCATTCGCTGCACACCCATTCGCTGCACACCCATTCGATGCACACCCATTCGATGCACACCCATTCGATGCACACCCATTCGATGCACACCCATTCGATGCACACCCATTCGATGCACACCCATTCAATGCACACCCATTCAATGCACACCCATTCAATGCACACCCATTCAATGCACACCCATTCAATGCACACCCATTCAATGCACACCCATTCAATGCACACCCATTCAATGCACAATCATTCATGGCACACTCATTCAATGCACAATCATTCAACGATCGATTATAGATTGCTAACCAATGTCTATCACTGATTCCCGTCAATGGTTCCAAAATTCTGCATCGACTCCCTGGGGCTTAAACCGTTGGGGGGGGGGGGGTGGTGAATGCACCGTGTGTTGAGTCAATCGAGGTCCTGCGGTTGTCAGGGTTTTGTTTAAAAAACATTCAAAAATCAAATTTCACACAATACTGTGTACGTTGCTATAACGACATGTCAGCCATTTTGTTGGCATTTCGTGTCTGCTAAAAAGTATGACTTTGTAACCGGTTTCAGGTGGGGAAACGCTGGTTCAGCCATTTCTTTGTCTTTTTACCGATTCCACTGAAGCTTCACCCTAATCACTCTTACACAAGCGATTCATCACTCCGAGCCGGACAAGCACACTATACCCGTTTCGACACAAGCACAAGCCACGCCCAATCACCCCATCCTATTCTCTTTGCCGCTGACCACTGGGTACCCACCTGTACATGTTTCTCTGAAAGACATCCGCCGACAGCGGCGGCCTCTTCGTGAACCCGCGCCCGTCATCCTCCCCTTCCTCTTTCCCCCACATGTTGCCGACCATGTACAGAACCTCGGAGGTCGAGCCGTAATACCCTTGACCTTGGCCGACCGACCTGACGCTTCGATTTCCCCTCTCGTCCATGTTGCTGATCTTGAAATCCGAGTTCGTCGGCGCCAGCGACTCCAGACGCCTCATCTGGATTTTTTTGGCCAAGCCGCCGCTGCCGGAGGCCGTGGCGAAATTGGAGTACTTCCTCTGAGAGGCCGAGCCCTTGTCGATGAGGCTCGACGGGTTCCCTTTTATCCTCATGGTCAGGTGCTGGATGAACGATTTTTTCGGCCTGGCGTCACCGTTGACACCCTCCTCGATTTCTTTCTGTCGCCGCTTCTGCTCCTTCTCCGCCCTCTTCGTTGCCGCCTCTTGGAGCCTCTCGTACCGTTTTATGTTGTTTTCCGCCGCTTTGATCGCCTCCTCTTTGAGCCGTGAGACCTGCTTCGGGTTTTTCCTCTGCCTCTCGGCCACGACGTTGTCCAGGTACCTGGGTCACCATGTGGGTAGATAGCGTTGCGTTCATTAAAACAATAATAGATATTTTACAAATAAATTGATCAACATTACACAAAATGAACGATCGCTCTGTCTAATCTTCTCTAAATACATGTAGGATTCAGTAAATAAAAAAAATGCCCAGAGATATTCCACTGGTGCTGCTTGTAGGACATGAGACTTAAGTTTTCATTATTTTCACGTGTATACTGAAATGTGTAGACTGAAATGTGTATACTGAAATGTGTAGGAATGTGTATACTGAAATGTGTTGGAATGTGTATACTGAAATGTGTAGACTGAAATGTGTATACTGAAATGTGTAGGAATGTGTATACTGAAATGTGTTGGAATGTGTATACTGAAATGTGTAGGAATGTGTATACTGAAATGTGTAGACTGAAATGTTTGAACTGTTTGTCTGTTATTATCCTGTTTATTTAAAGTATGGGGACACTGCAATTGTATAATGTGTAGACACGTGTGTGGGGACACTGCAATTGTATAATGTGTAGACTCGTGTGTGGGGACACTGCAATTGTATAAAGTGTAGACTCGTGTGTGGGGACACTGCAATAGTATAACGTGTAGACACGTGTGTGGCGACACTGCAATTGTATAATGTGTAGACACGTGTGTGGGGACACTGCAATTGTATAATGTGTAGACACGTGTGTGGGGACACTGCAATTGTATAACGTGTAGACACGTGTGTGGCGACACTGCAATTGTATAATGTGTAGACACGTGTGTGGGGACACTGCAATTGTATAATGTGTAGACTCGTGTGTGGGGACACTGCAATTGTATAATGTGTAGACTCGTGTGTGGGGACACTGCAATTGTATAATGTGTAGACTCTGTGTGGCGTGGAATTATTTAAGGGACCGACATTCGCACGAAACTAAACGACTTCTACTTTCAACAAATAAATATGTACAGAACTAAGGGCCTTCTACTTTCAACAAATAAATATGTGTAGAACTAAGAAACAGCTTCTTTACACAAATAAATGTGTGCGAAATTAAATGGTTTCTTTGATTCAGCTAAAGCTGTGTACGAAACTAAATGGTTTTTTGATTCAGCTAAAGCTGTGTACGAAACTAAATGGTTTCTTTGATTCAGCTAAAGATGTGTACGAAACTAAATGGTTTCTTTGATTCAGCTAAAGCTGTGTACGAAACTAAATGGTTTCTTTGATTCAGCTAAAGCTGTGTACGAAACTAAATGGTTTCTTTGATTCAGCTAAAGCTGTGTACGAAACTAAATGGTTTCTTTGATTCAGCTAAAGCTGTGTACGAAACTAAATGGTTTCTTTGACTCAGCTAAAGCTGTGTACGCGACTAAATCAACGAATTGTTCTGTTCAAAAAAAATTTAGATTGAACGGATTGATTGTCCTGTGGCCAGGACCAGGACCAACATTTACCTGACAATTTCCGCCCTGTCGTACATGGAGGCGATGTCCAGGGCCGAGTGGAGGTCGTTGTCCACCGCGAAGATGTTGCACCCCCAGTGGACGAGGTAGCTGACGACGCCCATGTGTCCTCTCATGGCGGCGTGGTGCAGCGCTGTCATACCCAAGTAGTCCGCCCTGTCGACGTCGCCCCTGGAACACAAAGTGAACTCTTTGCTTCATCCTTACTTACATCAGAGATTAGCTCATTGGAGAGTGTATGTGCACAAAACAAGTAGGCACAGACATGTCGAAAAGTCTTACAGATATTTTGAATACAGACTTGTTGAACAGTCTTACAGACTTTGATATTTTAATTCGTTCCATTTATTCTGGCAGATTTGACCCACGGCGCTGAACTTATGATAAGGGACGGCCATCCATACAGTACGTCACGCTTCGTAGGGGGGTCCTAGGAATGTGTGACAGTTTCTGACAGTTTGTGACAGTTTGTGACACGTGGGGGTTAGGTAAGATCTTGTGCGCCGTCACACATTATTTTTTACTTTTGTAAATCATAGAAATAAATGTAAAACCTAACATTGAGAGAGATGTCGAGCGTTCTGTTGCGATGGATGTATTCTGACAGAAGATTTCAAATTGATAATTTTAATAGCTGAATAGTGAAGTTTGTTTTAGAATAATTTTAACTATATTTTTTTTTAAATGTCCTCACAATTAGTTCAAAAGTGTGATGTTCTTTAGAAGGAAAAAAAAGGGGGTTGTGCTGTCAGCTGTGTGAGGTTTGTGACATCGTGTGACAGGGGGTGGGGAGTAAATGTTTTTTTTTAAAAACAAAATAGCGTGACTTACTTTTCGGATGGCCCCTTAACAACGTGTGACACCCATTAATTCTTATTGGGGTCTCAACCAAATTTATCATTACCAAATGCATGGTTATATGTACATAATATATCATTACCAAATGCGTGGTTATATATATACATAGTTTATAAATAATTTATCATTACCAAATGCGTGGTTATACATACATAACATATCATTACCAAATGCTTGGTTATACATACATCATATATCATTACCAAATGCGTGGTTATATATACATAATATATCATTACCAAATGCGTGGTTATATTATATACATAATATATCATTACCAAATGCGTGGTTATACATACATAACATATCATTACCAAATGCTTGGTTATATATACATAATATATCATTACCAAATGCGTGGTTATATATACATGATATATCATTACCAAATGCGTGGTTATATATATATTATAATATATATATATATATATATATATATATATATATATATATATATAGTTTATATATAATTTATCATTACTAATTGCGAGATATATAATAATCTAATATATACATAATATATCATTACAAAATGTGTGTTTATCTATACATAATATATCATTACCAAATGAGTGTTTATATATATATTATAATATATATATATATATATATATATATATATATATATATATATATAGTTTATATATAATTTATCATTACCAATTGCGAGATATATAATAATCTCGATACAAATTTTCTGAGGCATACAAATTCAAAATAAAAATTAAAACCATAAAAACGATAACTTGAATGTTATTGTTATTTCATTGCACGCCTTAAATAACAAAAACAAACTTAGGTGGCAATGTATTGAGTGCACAATTAGTGGGTTGCCGTGGTCACGAAAACTCCTGTGTATTGAGTTGGTCAAATTTGTGTCCTGTCTCCCCAATATGATCACGGAAGAAACAAAAAAAAAAAAAAAAAAAAAAAAAAAAAAAAACCCCACCAAAAGCAACCTCTTATCATGGTCACGAAGGTCACGTGGGAGAGACGTTGGGTTCAAAGGTCAGAGCCTTTACACAGTTTTGTGACTGATCGCACAGCACGGTAACCTTATCAAAACACACACACTACCACCACCTTGGATCAGAGAGATAAAACTCTTCAACGGCACCAGCGACGAACATCTTCCGCATAACTAAATCAAACAATCTGGATGTCAGTGGTGGTGAATTAGTTTGTGTGTTTGTGTGTGGGGGCGAGGAGGGGGTCAGGGGTGAGGAGGGGGGGTGGTTGAGGCAGAGGATGCTTATCGCGCAGCTGATTAGATGGCCACTTCAATGACCACGTTCACAGATCCTACTTCCTTTTTGGTGACATCATGGTGTGCAAGAGATCTCTAGCTACGCACAACGGGTCACTTGCGCAGTTCCCACGTCACTCAAAGGGTGTTGCTAAGCCGGTGGTTCTCAATCTTTCTAATGCCGTGACCCCCCCCCCCAACCATAACATTATTTTCGTTTCTTCTTCATAAATATGTGTTTCCCGGTGGTCTTAGGCGACCCCTGTGTAAGGGTCCTTCGACCCCCAAAAGAAGTTACGACACACAGGTTGACAACCGCTGCGCTAAGCGATTGGTACAGGACAGTGGCTCTCAACCTGTGCCACGCCCTTAGTGCTCTACGTGCATCTTTCAGGTCTCCGTGGCCGCCACAGGAACCAATAAACACGATTTACTTGTAAGACTTAGTTAGGGGAGATCAAAGGGTGAACCCCCATTAAAATTGAATTTTATAAAGTGGTTCCGCAAGTTTAAAAAAAAAAATGGGAACCGCTGGTGTAAGAAACTGCAATCTTACGCAGTACTTCGGGTAGGGTTTTGGGTTGGGGCCTGCACCCTTTTAAGTACTGCTCCTAATGCTAAGATCAATGGTCAAAAGTGATCTAGATTTTAACATATTCTAGTCTGTGTTTGATGTTCGAAACTTCCATGAAGACCATGGTTTGAGGAGCGTTGGAGAACTAACCCGTAGCGACATTTCTCGTATCGATAGAACGAACCAATCGATAGAACGAACCAATCGATAGAACGAACCAGTCGATAGAACGAACCAATCGATAGAACAAACCAATCGATAGAACGAACCAATCGATACAACGAACAAATCGATCTAACGAACTAATCGATAGAACGAAGCAATCGATAGAACGAACCAATCGATAGACAGAACAAATCGATCTAACGAACTAATCGATAGAACGAAGCAATCGATAGAACGAACCAAGCGAAAGAACGAACCAATCGATAGACAGAACGAATCAGTGATCAGGATTAGAGTTGAGTAGTAATTGGGGACACAAGTTGGTCAGATCCAACGACTAGCAAGCAATTACTATTTACGTCTGTACGGCATAGTTGATGATCACGTGTCACTGTACGGCATAGTTCGGGATCTCGTGTCACTGTACGGCATAGTTCATGATCACGTGTCACTGTACGGCATAGTTCATGGTCACGTGCCACTCCTTCTTGCAGTTATATTATTCGGACTTTTAAAAAAAAAAAGAAACAATCATCACAAACAAATCTTTTCAATAATACGTTGTTTTTTTCCTTTTAATAATCCCTAGATTACACAGCGACATAAGATTATGATTGTTCTTAATCATCATCATTGGTTGGAACGGGGTAATCCCCGCACATGTGTTGGACTTCCCCCGCGTGTGTTGGGTGGAGGGGGTGGTTTTGGTTGGGGGGGGGAGCTGGGTGGGAAGAAAATCAATTTGGTGGTCCATTGTGTTTTACCTGTCTCCTGGACGATTTATTGACTGCATGGATTAGTGGGGAATTGTCTATCTCAGCACGATTTAAATTAAAAATCCGTGTGCAGAATTGAGGGGAGTGAGGCAGGTAAGGTGGGGGGGGGGGAATGCTGCGCCATACAGGAGTATAATATGGGGGAGGACGACATCAAGGGTTCTCAACCTGAAAGTTTTCTGGTCCGTGTTTTTAAAGGATCAATTCAATGATAGAGTTCACACTTTTTGGAACAGTTGAAGGGATTACAATAAATGTGTGCACCGGGTCTTAGAAGCGACGATTATTTATTCACACAGTGCTGGTCAAACATGGGTTTTGTAAGCTAATGAATGTAACTTGCCTTCTGTTTATTGTACAACAACTAAAACAACAACATTTCGTTGTACTTCATAGACGCGTTGTTTTGACTGATTGTCTTGACTGCTTGCCTTGACTGATTGTTTTGACTGATTGTCTTGAATGATTGTCTTGACTGATTGCCTTGACTGGTTGTTTTGACTGATTGTTTCCACTGATTGCCTTGACTGATTGTCTTGACTGATTGCCTTGACTGATTGTCTTGACTGATTGTCTTGACTGATTGTCTTGAATGATTGTCTTGAATGATTGTCTTGACTGATTGTCTTGACTGATTGGCTTGACTGATTGTCTTGAATGATTGTCTTGAATGATTGTCTTGACTGATTGTCTTGACTGATTGTCTTGACTGATTGTCTTGAATGATTGTCTTGAATGATTGTCTTGAATGATTGTCCTGACCGATTGTTTAGACTGATTGTTTTGACTGATTGTTTTGACTGATTGTCTTGAATGATTGTCCTGACTGATTGTCTTGACTGATGGTTTTTACTGATTGTTTCGACCAAATTGTCTGAACTCCGATTCTTCTAAACCAACGTTACTAGTCTTTCAACGTTGTCCATAACAGCAGCGTCAGTAGAAGGTGAGGGTGGTGACACCAAGAAATGGGTCTGACATCCTGAAATATTGGTGACACCCTGAAATGAGGGGGGGGGGGCTGACACTCTGAAGTTGGGGTGACACTCTGAAATGTGAGTGACAACTTGAAATGTTGGTGACAACCTGAAATGTTGGTGACCACCTGAAATGGGATAATGGGTAAACAGGTTTCTCTCACAAGAGCAGGGTGTCACTAGAGCAGGGTGTCAACTGAGCAGGGTGTCACTATAGCAGGGTGTCACCCGAGCAGGGTGTCAACAGAGAAGGTGTCAACAGAGAAGGGTGTCGCCAGAGCAGGGTGTCAACAGAGCAGGGTGTCAACAGAGCAGGGTGTCAACAGAGCAGGGTGTCAACAAATCAGGGTGTCACCAGAGCAGGGTGTCAACAGAGCAGGGTGTCAACAGAGCAGGGTGTCAACAGAGCAGGGTGTCAACAGAGCAGGGTGTCAACAGAGCAGGGTGTCAACAAAGCAGGGTGTCAACAGAGCAGGGTGTCAAGAGAGCAGAACAGAGGAGGGTGGCAACAGAGTAGGGTGTCACCAGAGCAGGGTGTCAACAGAGCAGGGTGTCAACAGAGCAGGGTGTCAACAGAGCAGGGTGTCAACAGAGCAGGGTATCAACAGAGCAGGGTGTCAACAAATTAGGGTGTCACCAGAGCAGGGTGTCGCGAGAGCAGAGTGTCAACAGGGCAGTGTGTCACCTGAGCAGGGTATCAAAAGAGCAGGATGTCAACAGAGCAGGGTGTCAACAAAGCAGGGTGTCAACAAAGCAGGGTGTCACCAGAGCAGGGTATCAACAGAGCAGGGTGTCAACAGAGCAGGGTGTCAACAAATCAGGGTGTCACCAGAGCAGGGTGTCGCGAGAGCAGAGTGTCAACAGGGCAGGGTGTCACCAGAACAGGGTGTCACCAGAGCAGGGTGTCGCGAGAGCAGGGTGTCAACAGAGCAGGGTGTCACAAGAGCAGGGTTTTACCAGAGCAGGATGTCACTAGAGCAGGGTGTCACTAGAGCAGGGTGTCACCAGAGCAGGGTGTCACCAGAGCAGGG
>CAXITT010000035.1:2274451-2284813 GCA_964033795.1 Lymnaea stagnalis
TTTTTTAATATTTGTTGTTTCCTAATAGCGTGTCTACTAGTTAACAAAAATGTTGTGTTTTTTTAATATTTGTTGTTTCCTAATAGCGTGTCTACTAGTTAACAAAAATGTTGTGTTTTTTTAATATTTGTTGTTTCCTAATAGCGTGTCTACTAGTTAACAAAAATGTTGTGTTTTTTTAATATTTGTTGTTTCCTAATAGCGTGTCTACTATTTAACAAAAATGTTGTGTTTTTTTTTATTTCCTGGTGAGCCTTTTTTTTTAATTTTTAATTTTTTTTATTATTTAAAGAGTAGTGTCAATGAACTGTTAGTGTTCATCCGCTATCTGAGGTGAGTGGTTGAGATGTTGAATCTGATCCGAGGCACGATATCTCTTCTTGCTTTGCCTGCCAGAATGTGTTTGTGAGCTATGGTGCATGCGACATTAGACATGCTGTGGACAAGACTGTCAATGCAATCTGCATTTGAATCTCTTTTGGAAAAACTATGCGCCGTGCGCTCGTGTGCGTGTGTGTGAGTGTGTGTGGTTATGTGTGTGTGTGAGTCGGTGATTGTGTGAGTGTATGTGCTTATGTGTGTGCGCGTGTGCTTATGTGTCTGTGTGTGTGAGTGTGTGAGTGAATGTGTGTGAGTGTGTGAGTGAATGTGTGTGAGTGTGTGAGTGAATGTGTGTGAGTGTGTGAGTGAATGTGTGTGAGTGTGTGAGTGAATGTGAACGGTGTGATTAGTTTCCTTTTTACAAATGAATGAGAGATTGATAGCTGGCAAAGGCAATATGTTTTAAATCATTTATAGTATAAATTAAAGTCACCTTGAATCAATATAATTCTACTAGTCGGCCCGTGGCGTAGCCTACGCCGCAGAATTTTGCGCAAAGATGAGTGAAGACTTCCTGAAAGACACAATTGTCCAAATCGGGTGGGCTTAAGGATGCAACTGTGATATAGCCCGCCAAACATTGGCGGCAGCAATTCGTGAACCTCCAATCATACACTAAAGTTACTTGACAAAACATGAACTCAAGTGACGCACAATGCATTTAAGCATCTAAATATTTGCTACACCCCTCCCAGCCCATGATACGTCACTGCACACTTTTTATTTCACACCCATGAACTAAATTATTATCCTCATGTCCCAACCACTTGAAAACCGAATATTTTTGACACAATACTTAAATTGAGACGATTTCATTTCCGAAAAGAAAATTGTACGCACCAAACACAATTGCGTTATTAAAAATATATATATATATATATATATCATTTAGCGTAGTTATCGGGAATTATATTTTGCGCGCTATTGAACTCATTATTGAACCACGCAACCACGCTCTGGCGTATCTATAATTAGCCTGCTTGGTGTTTGACCCGTCTTCTTTGACCTTTGTTGGCGAATTATATATATAGATAAGTATGCATGAATGTATGCAAGAATGTAATGGTGTAATGGTGCGCTCAGTAGCGCGCAAAATAAAATTCCCGAAAACTGCGTAAAAATTTGAGATTCTTAAAAATCCCGCAGGTGCATCTGGTGCGTAATATTTCTTTTGTCTTACGGAAATAGTCTCACTATAAATATGATGTAATAAATCTGCGATGAATCAAGGAAAGATTGAGGGGGGGGGGGGGCATTAAAATATAAATATAGTTCAGGGGCGTAAAATAAATTGATCGTTGGCCCATTAATATAACGCAGGTGCATCTGGTGCGTAATATTTCTTTTGTCTTACGGAAATAGTCTCACTATAAATATGATGTAATAAATCTGCGATGAATCAAGGAAAGATTGAGGGGGGGGGGGGGCATTACAATATAAATATAGT
This sequence comes from Lymnaea stagnalis, assembly GCA_964033795.1. NCBI lineage: Eukaryota > Metazoa > Mollusca > Gastropoda > Lymnaeidae > Lymnaea > Lymnaea stagnalis. Next base: position 2,276,280 of record CAXITT010000035.1, read on the forward strand.
TCAGGGGCGTAAAATAAATTGATCGTTGGCCCATTAATATATAGATAGAAGAAGTGTGTGGTGGCGTACCTGCGAGCTAGCACTCATCGGAAATCTTATAAGGTGCATTCCTTGACCGCATGTTTTGTCAAGTGTAAATTTAGTAGATGGGAAGTTCACGCAATGCCACCACCATTGTTTGGCGAGCTATAAATAGAACTGTTATAAACTCACACAAGAAAATTATTAGACTTTTCAATATTTTTGTATTATTTGTTTCTTTATTTTTTTTGTTTGTTCTTTTTACAACATGTATTTACCAATGCTTTGCTAACAACCAAATAAGGGGAATGCCCCCCCCCCCGCCCCCATCTCGCCAGTTACATTCTGCTGAGCCCAGACTCCGAAGTTTTATTGGTTTTAATCCAATAATTTGATTGTCAAATGATCCAATGGTCGGCCATTTTTATTAATTTTTTTTTTTTGATCTTCAAATGTGTAGTGACAAAACAATGTAATCTTTTTTTTGTTTTTTTTTGTTGTTGTTGTTGTAGTTGTAACAACCGCGCCCTTCGTTGCGGCATAGAGCTCTCTGGGCGGCTCTGTGGGCCAAAGTTTATCAGAAAGATGTGATAACTGTATTGTAACATAGCTACTTGAACACGATTATTTTTTGTGTGTGGTATAGTTAAAAGGCTTCCCGGAATGTCACGGAACTGTTGTTGCTGGCACAGATGTTGTTGCTGGCACAGATGTTGTTGCTGGCACAGATGTTGTTGCTGGCACAGATGTTTTGTCAGACGTTTCGTCAGGGGCATAAATAAAAAAAATATTTAAAAAATCAATGAATACTGTTGTTCACTACTTTTTATTGACTGAAAACAAGTTTACAAAAATTATTGTCGTTGAAATTAGATATGATTAAACGTGCATGTGATTTGATGAAAAAGAGACATTGCAGAAAATGACGGACTTTTTTCCGCTCTTTGATCTGACCGCCAGGCGGCGCCACGAATGTATTACAGTTGGAGCAGAATTAATTTACCAAGCCGAAAATCGGTGGCAGACAGGAACTTGTAGCCGCGAAACTGAAACTTGAACTACAGCGAGCTCATCAGCAGATTGCTCCGCTACACAGACAGGGAGATAAAGAGACGCAGAGAGCAGTGATGCCGGATTCTTGGAAGAAAAAAAAATCTGTGAAGATAAGATAGACAATGTCTTAAGTTTTGTCTACCGAGCTATCAGGACCGGACATTTCTACCACAGAGTGAAAACCATTGGTAAAGAAACGGATAAAAAATAACGGCCATGTTAAAAGAATGGAGGAAGGCCGTATTCTAAAAGATCTGATGCGTGGACAGTTGGCAGAAGGGGCAAGACTTAGTGGACGGCCGTTGGTTGCGATTTAAGGACATTTGCAATTAAAGGATCATGAGAGAAGACAATGTGGAAGTCAACTATTGAGAGATCATCGCTTAGCACTGTTCCAGCTGGCGAACCGCGGTGTATGTAGGAGTCAAAACGGCAGAAGTTTCGCAAAAACGAGGCCCTTGCAACACAAAGATCATTAGGGAAAGCCAAATCTAGTCAGAAGTCAAGGTTCTCCTGCGAGTAGTGCACCCGAGACTGACATTCCCGGATCGGCCTCGTAAGCTATTCGATGTAGTGTCCATACCCACTCCATGGTCTCGAGAAGACGGAAGGATGCCATACAAGTGACGCCATATAGTTTCAGCATAATTAGAACGATGACACATTTACTAGGCATGCACTGGTGTGAACATCCTCCCCCCCCCCCCCCAAAGGATCAAGAGAATGGGGAAACCCCAACAAACATCTGGACTCAGAGAATGTGAGTAGAAAAGGATTTACTTAAGATCTGATGGGATAGAGTTGGAAACACTTCGAGAAGATTGCAAGAGACCAGAAGGTGTGGAAAGATAGTGTTAACATCCTGTATGCTCCACTGGTATTTTTAAAAAAGCCACAGATTATAGAACATAGTTTGCGAAATAATTATAAGGTATTTTGGGGTTGTTGTTGCTCAGAGTCAGGGTAGTCAAATTGTATGCAGATGTGGATTCGCAAAGGAAAATAGCAATGATTGTAGTCTTAAGGCTTATATGCTATTTATATGGCATAAGTAGTCTTTTAGTTTACAAACATCTTGCGGCAGTGCTGTATGTTTTGGGTATTTGTATGCCTGTGTTTTAGTTTTTGTTTTGTTTTTTTTGCCAAGCAAATTTAAAACTATTTAAAAAAAACTCCAACTTCATGTGTCTGAGTTGGATTGGAATAATTATTTATACCATGCACTGCATCATTTTTAAAAGATACTAAAAAATTTCATTCTTAATTTTTTATCTACTAAAATTATTTCATCGCCAAAATATTTGTTCTCTGTGCCATTTCGTGGGGGAAAATTTCAAACCTTATAAAATATTTTGAAATCATTCGAAACTTTTTCAAAGGAAATAATTAACACTTGGTTAAACTGAATATCCTGGGCAGCCGTTTCTTTCCCGCCACTAGCCCAGTAGTTTGAGATGCCACCGAGATCTCTGTCCACGGCCTAAGCTGCTCCCTCGTGTCTGTCCAGTAGAACGTGATGGACACAAGTTATATCTGCCCGGGCTTAAACGTATCGACCGGTCTTAATGAATTTGCACGGTCCACTTAACGATAAAGTGAGGCGTGAGGCAGTAGGTTCAGTGGGCTGCAATGCGACAGGCGCCCCACCCATCCCCCCTTTTTTTTTCCCGCCATTTTCATTTGTGTAGTGGTTTGTGAGAGTTTTTTTATTATCCAAAATTATTTGATGAAAAATATTTGAGAAGTTAACATTCCAATGTTGTTATTCAAGACATATTTCCCAGAAATTCCCCATTTCTGTGAGATGATGATGACACTTGATATTTGATACTTCCTAACGGCTCAGTTGATTATCAGCCAAATGTTGAAAGATTGTTTTGTAATGGGTTAAATATAATCAGTTATTGTGTGACCTAAATACTCCCTTAATGTTGAGGCCCTAGTGAATTTAAGGCGATTGTGAATGTGAGGCCCTAGTGAATGTGAGGCCCTTGAAAAATGTGAGGCCCTTGTGAATGTGAGGCCCTAGTGAATGTGAGGCCCTTGTGAATGTGAGGCCCTAGTGAATGTGACGCCCTTGTGAATGTGAGGCCCTAGTGAATGTGAGGCCCTGGTGAATGTGAGGCCCTAGTGAATGTGAGGCCCTAGTGAACGTGAGGCCCTAGAAAGTGTTCTATATAAATATAAGGCAGACACGCACACGCGCGCGCACACACACACACACACACACACACACACACACACACACACACACACACACACACACACACACATATACACACAAAGCTTGTTGAGCGTGGACAGGATCGCCGAAAAGAAGAGGTCCTAGGATCGCCAGGAGGAATTCTCAACAACCTGAGGTAGTGGCAGGTTTGGGGCCTTATCTTGAAAATCCGTTATTTATCAATTTTTTTTTAAACTTTGATTCCTTATTAATTGATAAAAGCCGCGCAGTTGCAGTCATTCGTTTAACATCGATTACTGCGTATTTCACGTATACATCTATCACTATGACAACAGTGTATCATTCAACGCTAATGTCCATTAAAAAACAAAAAAAAAAAAACAAACTACAAACAACAAATGTATCTATAATTAACAGTTGCTCTCTAAACGTATTATTTATTGTTTGGTCATATTTTGTCCTCAGAATTATGGTTGTACATCTATATGTACCTCGGAATGTGTTAAACGGATGTTGTAACCGTTAGACCGTTTAATACACACAATCATAATCTGTAAACCAATACTCACTCTCTCCCCACGATCAGTCTCAGCGCCTCTAAATTCCCTTTGTCGGCGGCCCATAGCGTGGCCGTCATGCCGTCTTCGTCCGGCGTGTTCAGGTCCTTGCGAGTGGCCTCCCGTAGTAGATCCATGTAGCCATCCTTGGCCGCATCGATGAAGCGCTCCGCCATCTTGTTTGCTTGTCTCGAGCCAGCTCTGCGAGAAGCTGGTCCCGGCGCTGCTGTACCGTCTTCCTAGCCGACCGACGATTGGCCGAGAGAGCGGTGTCCGTGCGCTGGGCCGTCTGCAACGATAACACGAAGCTTGTCAAAACACATTTGGATTCATTTAACGGGGCAAGGTTTTAAAACAAAACCAAAGACCAAAAAAAAAAAAAAAAAAAAAAAAAAAAAAAAATGAGGGCCTAGTGAATTTAAGGCGATTGTAAAAGGGAGGCCCTAGTTAAAGTGAGGCTCTTGGAAAATGTGAGGCCCTTGTGAATGTGAGGCCCTAGTGAATGTGAGGCCCTTGTGAATGTGAGGCCCTAGTGAATGTGACGCCCTTGTGAATGTGAGACCCTAGTGAATGTGAGGCCCTTGTGAATGTGAGGCCCTAGTGAATGTGAGGCCCTAGTGAATGTGAGGCCCTAGTGAATGTGAGGCCCTAGTGAATGTGAGGCCCTAGTGAATGTGAGGCCCTAGTGAATGTGACGCATGGGACGCCCTTGTGAATGTGACCCCCTTTTGAATGTGTGGCGCCACTGTGTTGTTCTGTAAGATATAAACACATGTACATCGGGGTGTTGTACAGTAGTTCATAAAACCCTTATTCTGCGAGTGCCGTGATGGAACTCTCAGACATGTATAAATGGCATGGCGACTAAATAACTCGTGTGTCCCTACATTAGTAGACCTGTCCTATCATGCAAAGTGTTCTATATAAATATAATGCAGACACGCACACGCGCGCGCACACACACACACACACACACACACACACACACACACACACACACACACACACACACACACACATACACACACACACACACACACACACACACACACACACACACACACACACACACACACACACACACACACACACACACACACACACACACACACACACACACACACACACACACACACACACACACACACACACACACACACACACACACACACACACACACACACACACACACACACACACACACACACACACACACACACACACACACACACACACACACACACACACACACACACACACACACACACACACACACACACACACACACACACACACACACACACACACACACACACACACACACACACACACACACACACACACACACACACACACACACACACACACACACACACACACACACACACACACACACACACACACACACACACACACACACACACACACACACACACACACACACACACACACACACACACACACACACACACACACACACACACACACACACACACACACACACACACACACACACACACACACACACACACACACACACACACACACACACACACACACACACACACACACACACACACACACACACACACACACACACACACACACACACACACACACACACACACACACACACACACACACACACACACACACACACACACACACACACACACACACANAAACACATTTGGATACATTAAACGGGGCAAGGTTTTAAAAAAAAACCAAAAACCAAAAAAAAAAAAAAAAAAAAAAACAAAAAAACTAAGAGATAAACACCACGAGAGATAAAGGCCACTACTGCCAGTGGTTAGGTTGGACGGCTATCGGGCACAGAAAAACGGGGTGGGGAAAGGGGGAGACAAAGATGTGTTCAAAGGGGCGCGTGGAAAGGACCAGGTAACGTCCGTGTTTAGGGTATTTCTCGAACACGAGTCACGTGATAGGTTTCTTTTTTTTAAATGGTAGACCAGTGGTCGCCCAATCTTTACCTTATCGAGAGATGACAATGGATTTCGGAACCGGCTGATGGCATATGGGTATAGGAGTGAGTGACGTGGACTGAGCCATGTTGGTCCTTTGTCTTGAGTGACGTAGCACTTCACAGACTGCACCGCAGTAACGATGCTTTGTTTGAATGTGCACCAGTTACGCCATTCAGTTACGCCATTCAGTTACGCCAGTCAGTTACGCCATTCAGTTACGCCATTCAGTTACGCCATTCAGTTACGCCATTCAGTTACGCCAGTCAGTTACGCCAGTCAGTTACGCCAGTCAGTTACGCCAGTCAGTTACGCCAGTCAGTTACGCCAGTCAGTTACGCCAGTCAGTCACGCCAGTCAGTCACGCCAGTCAGTTACGCCAGTCAGTTACGCCAGTCAGTTACGCCAGTCAGTTACGCCAGTCAGTTACCCAAGTCAGTTACGCCAGTCAGTTACGCCAGTCAGTCACGCCAGTCAGTCACGCCAGTCAGTTACGCCAGTCATTTACGCCAGTCAGTTACGCCAGTCAGTCACGCCAGTCAGTCACGCCAGTCAGGTACGCCAGTCAGTTACGCCAGTCAGTTACGCCAGTCAGTTACCCAAGTCAGTTACGCCAGTCAGTTACGCCAGTCAGTTACGCCAGTCAGTTACGCCAGTCAGTTACGCCAGTCAGTCTCGCCAGTCAGTCTCGCCAGTCAGTCTCGCCAGTCAGTCTCGCCAGTCAGTCTCGCCAGTCAGTCTCGCCAGTCAGTCACGCCATTCAGTCACGCCATTCAGTCACGCCAGTCGCCAGTCAGTCACGCCAGTCAGTCACGCCAGTCGCCAGTCAGTCACGCCAGTGTTACTGTTACGTTGACAGAAAGAGAATTAAGTCAAACCTTTGATTTGTGGATTTGTTTTTAAAAATGCAGTCATTTCTTCGTAAGATTTCCTTGACTGATTAGTCAATGAGACTTTCTGGATATCTGTAGATAAGAACCACCGTGTTGTACAGTAGTTTGGACTCTAAGGTTCTCCACATCTGGCACAAATATTCCATTGTTTCTTGTTTCTGTAACGTCACAAACATTTTCTGGAAAGACATAATGCCTTTAGCCCAGGCCTGCACAACATACGGCCCGCCAGCACCCAATTTGCGGCCCGTGAAGTAACGAAATACTCTCTTTTTTTAAAATTATTATTATTTTCTCAATAGCTTTCGCCCCTTTCCTATTTTCTTTCGGCCCGCACACGTTTTTTATAAAGTATTACGGCCCGCCTTACATTTTGAGTTGTGCAGGCCCGCCTTACATTTTGAGTTGTGCAGGCCCGCCTTACATTTTGAGTTGTGCAGGCCCGCCCTACATTTTGAGTTGTGCAGGCCCACCTTACATTTTGTGTTGTGCAGCCCCACCGTACATTTNTGAGTTGTGCAGGCCCACCTTACATTTTGAGTTGTGCAGGCCCACCTTACATTTTGAGTTGTGCAGGCCCACCTTACATTTTGAGTTGTGCAGGCCCACCTTACATTTTGAGTTGTGCAGGCCCACCTTACATTTTGAGTTGTGCAGGCCCACCTTACATTTTGAGTTGTGCAGGCCCACCTTACATTTTGAGTTGTGCAGGCCCACCTTACATTTTGAGTTGTGCAGGCCCACCTTACATTTTGAGTTGTGCAGGCCCACCTTACATTTTGAGTTGTGCAGGCCCACCTTACATTTTGAGTTGTGCAGGCCCACCTTACATTTTGAGTTGTGCAGGCCCACCTTACATTTTGAGTTGTGCAGGCCCACCTTACATTTTGAGTTGTGCAGGCCCACCTTACATTTTGAGTTGTGCAGGCCCACCTTACATTTTGAGTTGTGCAGGCCCACCTTACATTTTGAGTTGTGCAGGCCCACCTTACATTTTGAGTTGTGCAGGCCCACCTTACATTTTGAGTTGTGCAGGCCCACCTTACATTTTGAGTTGTGCAGGCCCACCTTACATTTTGAGTTGTGCAGGCCCACCTTACATTTTGAGTTGTGCAGGCCCACCTTACATTTTGAGTTGTGCAGGCCCACCTTACATTTTGAGTTGTGCAGGACTGCTTTAGCCCGTATTAACAGTTAGCAGGATTTCAAGGCGGGCTAAATCTGATAGCTGTACATTAATTAAGCTCGTCTAGGCACGTCGTCTAGAACTTCCTCATTTTCGCTAAAGACATAATTTGGTTTCATTTTAAAATGGTTGTATGCCTCGAAAAGCTCTTGGCACATTCCCTTTTCTGTACCCGCGCACACACACACAAAAAATAAAAAAAATTAAGAATGGGGTACATTAAACGAACAGGTACAGAACCGCTCGCCAAACACAGGTCGTGATTACAATATGACTGAATCACTTCAAATGGAGTTCGTGAATTTGTGAGCTAAAATTAGCCAGTGTCACGCGGCGTCTGGGCTGTTAGCGCTATAGTGAAATAGTGTTGTAAGGAACTTCGCCAACTCAAAAATCTCTTATACACATATATTTGCTTCTGGTGTGTCCTGCTTCCTGTTTGACACCTCCCTCCCCACAACTCCACGTGTTTTATATTAAAAGTGCCGACTAAAATATAATCTGTCATGCGTGACGTGTGAACTCGGGTCAATTTTTTTTTTCTTTGGTTGGGTGGGTAGGTTTGGGAGGGTGGGTAGGTTTTGAGGGTGGGGAGGTTTGGGAGGGTGGGTAGGTTTGGGAGGGTGAGTGGGTTGGGGAGGGTGGGGAGGATGG
>CAXITT010000035.1:2285531-2296937 GCA_964033795.1 Lymnaea stagnalis
GGGTGGGTAGGATGGAGGGTGGGAAGGTTTTGAGGGTGGGAAGGTTTGGGAGGGTGGATAGGTTTGGGAGGGTGCGCAGGTTTGGGAGGGTGGGTAGGTTTAGGGGGGGCCGATTATCTCTTATCTATATTTTGCTTGTGGTGTGGCTGCTTCTGTTTCACACCCCCACCCCCTTCAACATGTTTTATAATAATAGTAATGAGTGAAAAAAAGCTGTTAGCAGCCAGCGTCATGCGTGACGGTTGAACCCGGGTAAAAAGGTTGAATTTTTTGGAGGCAACTATTACAGTAATCAAAAAAGAGCCTCGGGTATGGTGTAGGACTGGGTGTAGGACTGTCCGTGCGACTATCTGTAGGCCTATTGTTTAAATACCGGCAGAAATGGTGTAGGACTGTCCGTAGGGCCTACTGTTTAAAGGCCGGCAGGTAGTGTGGTACAGCACTGTCTGTAGGGCCTACTGTTTAAAGGCAGGTAGTGGGTAAGACTGTCTTTAGGCCTATCGTTTAAAGGCCGTCACATGCTATAGAAAATGAGAAGTTAACTCTTGTCTTGTAACACTCTGAGCCACCACCGAATGCTTTCTCAAAATCGTGAATCAATCTAATTTCTGGGAAGTTTGAACACAGACGATATTTAAATCAGCAAGCCGGCGTTTGTCCCTTTCCATCCCACTACCGCCGGGTACGGGCGATATTTGACCAGCAAGCCGGCGTTTGTCCCTTTCCATCCCACTACCGCCGGGTGCGGGCGATATTTGACCAGCAAGCCGGCGTTTGTCCCTTTCCATCCCACTACCGCCGGGTACGGGCGATATTTGACCAGCAAGCCGGCGTTTGTCCCTTTCTGTCCGACTACCGCCGGGTACGGGCGATATTTGACCAGCAAGCCGGCGTTTGTCCCTTTCCATCCCACTACCTTTGGGTGCGGGCGATACTTGACCAGCAAGCCGGCGTTTGTCCCTTTCCATCCGACTACCGCCGGGTACGGGTACTCGGTGGGTCGTGGAGGTCATTTTGTCGTCACGTTGACCGTGATAGATCAAGGAGTTCGTTCCTCGGCCCCTTTGTCTCACCACCCCGCCTGACTTGTTGACTGCATTGTGTGACTTGTAACCAGGAAGTGTGCTGAGACCATTGGTAGCACGTGACCTGTACCAATTACAAGTAAGAGAGTGATCTTCCTACTCTGCTTACCAAACGTAAAATCTAGTCGGTTTTGGTCAATGTCTTTTCAAGTTCATAGCTATCATTTCATGTCAGCTCTATTTATAGTATTATTGTTCGTCCCTCGCACCATGCGTCCCTCGCACCATGCGTCCCTCGCACCATGCGTCCCTCGCACCATGCGTCCCTCGCACCATGCGTCCCTCGCACCATGCGTCCCTCGCACCATGCGTCCCTCGCACCATGTGTCCCTCGCACCATGCGTCCCTCGCACCATGCGTCCCTCGCACCATGCGTCCCTCGCACCATGCGTCCCTCGCACCATGCGTCCCTCGCACCATGCGTCCCTCGCACCATGCGAAGATGACCAAGCTTCGACTTCAGTAGCAGCCTTGATTTTAGCTGTAATTTTTTTTTTTTTTTTTAAAGTGAGGGCGATTTGCTAAATTCGTCAGCCTCACTCTCTCGTCTTTGCCTATGTGTTCCAACGGCAAGACTCGGCCAAGACGACAGTGAGATAGGCTAGGGTTGTAGTGGATGACCAATGGCAAGACTTGGTCAAGATGACTGGAAAGAGAACAGGATGCAGTGGATGACCAGTCGTGTTTCTTGCGTCTAACTTTGGTCTTTATGCGTTCCATTGAGCCGATGCTATACCGCCCACGGGACGCCATCTCCGGGTTTTGAATTCAGAGTTTGCCTTCTCTTGGATGAGTTGCCATCCAAGATCTAACGAGTCCTATCTGCCCGGGACTATCACAAGTGCGCTAGAAACTCGATGTTCTCATCAATGGCTGACACAGAAAATATTTCGTATCACTTGTAAAAGTCTGAATACGTAACCTGGAGTTTTAACAGCCTGGCCAAGTGCAGCAACAAAAGCAGAAACCTTTAAATAAAATGTTTGGATTGAAAGAAATAGCACACCATAATTTTTGTGAACATATACCATGGCAGCATTTATTGGCATTAAAAAAAAATCAATTACATTAACTTCGCTCTTGTTTGGGTTTTTCTTTCTTTCTCTCTGCTGGGTGTGTGGGGGGGGGGCAATATCTTCGGACGGCTAATTGACCCACTTCCGGTCCACCTATCGAGCTGAAACGTGGCGCATGGACGCGTTGCCGACGACAACACAAGCTTTCAAATTTTCTGCCCCACCTACCACACCCCAAAAATCATTTTTTTCCCCCGTTTTTCAAGGGGAATATGAAGGAAATATGATGTCACTGATTTCACGAGAGAAAAAATTCTCGATAACTGCCCTAGATGAGATTCTTTTTTAAAAAAAGATATCGCAATTGTGTTTGATGAGTAATATTTTTCTTTTGTTTTTATGAAATACTTCGTGGAATAATTATGTGACGTAAAAGCGGATGTGTCCCTAGAATATTAATATAAAATACATGAACAAAACATGTATGCAAAGGATGCAGTTGTTGAGTAATTAGACTCCATAACCTTTAAAGAGAGCGGTATTTTTTTTAAATACCAGTCATAATCTGCTCGCCAAAGAAATCATGCAGGGCACAACGGGAAATGGGGGGGGGGGGAGAGGAAGGCAGAGAAAAAGATGGGAAGATAACATCAAAGAGGGGACGGGACTAAAACTGGGCGATGCTGTGCGAAGTGCAGAAGACAGAGAGGAATGGAGGAGGATAGTTCATATGTCATATGTGGCGCCCCAACGGTCCAGGGACTAAGCGACATGATGATGATGATGATGATGCTGATGATGATAATGACGATGATGATGATAATCTGCTAAATATTTTCCAATGTACCTTTCCTCCACCGTAAACCAATGCCCAAGTATCACCCTCCAGGCCCAGTCAAGTAACCAGGGTCAGTACAGCCCCGGGCCATCTCAACATTTTTGCCGCCCTCCTTCCATGAACAAACTCTCCCAGGTGTCTGAAAATGCCGCCCCTCAATAACAGGAAAAAAATGCCACCCTTTCCTACGCGTCCGCGCAGTTAACTTACAGACGCCGCGCAGCAGTTTTGAGTATCCGCTCAGCAAATTTCCACGCAAGTGTGTGTGTTTGTGGGCTGTAAAATTTTGCACTCCAAAAAATTGATGCTGCAAAACTTTGCACACAACTGTATGATTTTGCACACGAACCAGCAACCCTTAGAGGGAACATCCCCCCCCCCCCACCAGAATAGCGCCTCTTTTTAACTATGGATTGAGAACTCCATGTTTCTTTTCTTAGACTTTTTAACACATTTAATTTAGGCCCACCTTCTCATTTATTGATGGACGCCCCTGTACTACACAGATGAGTAACTTATAAATACCACATGAGGTCAGTCGCACGAATCAATGGAAGGTCAGACACTGCCGTGGATAGCGGGGTAATTTAATCAGGGGTTCTGAAACTGTAGATGTTAGTCGCCTGTCCACACTGTTATGGCCCGCTTGTCTTAGCAACACACAACAAGAGTCTCCTGATAGATGTTGAACAATTGATTTGTGAGACTCAGGGGCGCCTATTCCCCCCCTCCACTCCCCCGTGTAGACGCCCCTGGTCAGACGATTACATTAAACTAGGTGTTTTTTTTCTTTGGGGGGGGGGGAGGGGGGTTACTTTTAACAAGCAGATGTTCATATGTCAGCAGCCAATCAATTGATCTCTTTTGAACAAATGTACTGTAAAGGCGTCGGATGTGTGCAGCCAGGGGCGTAGCAAGAGAAGGGCGGTCCTCCCGGGGGGGGGGGGGGCACGCTTTCTCTTTATAGAGCGTGGCCGCGTTTTCGGCCAACTGCTGAGTTTTCTTTTTTTTACGTGAACGTGGGGGTGGGGGCGGAAAAATCTCAGTCCTCCCCGTGCGCCACTCACCCTTGCTACGCCACTGTGTTTGATAAATTCAGTTTAAGAACCCTTCATTTCAGAATTCGTCACAGTTGAATAGAAGGATTTTCAAGTGCAGTGCATCGCATTATAATTAACAGTGGTGCATTCATGCGATGTATTAAAACAATAACATAGTAATGAAACATTATTGTAAAGTTATCGTAATTGCAGTTAACTTATAGAAAAATAATTTCGCTAAGTACACATTTGGGTCTCGGAATTCGAACGCACAGGAACTCTTAAAAACTCGGAATCCGAACACTGCTTTTGGAATACGAATGCTTACATGGGTAAATTTATGCTAACAACAACACAAGAATAAAAAAATAAAAAAAGGGAGAGCATCCTACACGCGCACTTTACGTCATGGCGCGGATTGCAGAAATCGACCCATGTTTCCAAAAACATAATTAAAAAATCATATCTTACACTTGCATGCTACAAATACAAAAATAATCATAACTTTCACTTACGTGTTTAAAAAAAAAGAAATCATAACTTACACTTACATGTTACATAAGCAAATGAAGACGTTGATGCCGGTACATGGCGAGACGTTAAGACGTTCACCTGTGCAGTGACACGAACAGTCGGTCTCATTGACTAACAGGACATCACAATAACACAGGCCTCAAAGTGAGACCAATCAAGGCATTCAGTCACAGCCACCGGTGTGTATGTGTGGCTGTGTGGTATCTGTGTCTGTGTGGTTGTGTTTTGGGTAGGGTTGAAAAAGGGGGGGGGTGGCGGAAATCAGTGCAAGGTAGGCCTATTATTATTTCGCTGTTGTGAGTTGTGGTTGATGTTGAACTATGATTGGTTTTGTTTCGTTTAAGGAAATGGGTGTTGTAATTTTTTTTTTTTTTAAAAAGGTCTTAGAGTGGCCGCTGTTGCTAATAGGGCATTATGCAAGGGAATCAGTGAGATGTGTTCAAATAAAAAGGTTTTTGAAAAAAATAAAACATCTTGGGTTAGTTAGATTGAGTTGTGGAGTGGCTTGTTGTAGTAGTAATTGGCTTAACAGTAATTTAAATGTTATATGGTACACATCTGCCCAGTCTAGAATCTAGATACACTAGGTTGCTGAGTAGCAGCGAGAGGTCCCAGTCAGCGAAAGGATTTGGTGAGGAGACTACATAGACAATGTTCGGTCACAAAGTAATATGATATTGTGGTTTGTAGGATTGGATGACTGTTGGTTGTAGGATTGAATGGTTGATGATTGTAGGATTGGATGGCTGCTCATTGTAGGATTGGGTGGCTGCTGATTGTAGGATTGGGCGACTGCTGATTGTAGGATTGGGCGGCTGCTGATTGTAGGATTGGGTGGCTGCTGATTGTAGGATTGGGCGACTGCTTATTGTAGGATTGGGTGGCTGCTGATTGTAGGATTGGGTGGCTGCTGATTGTAGGATTGGGCGACTGCTTATAGTAGGATTGGGTGGCTGCTGATTGTAGGATTGGATGGCTTGTATAGATGCTGGTTGTAGGATTGGTTGAATGCTGATTGTAGTGCAAGAGCCATTTCAACCAAAAGCTGCGCCCGGGGAAGAGACTGAATTTAGACGCAGTGGCGTAGTCAAGGGGGCCGGTCCGCCCCTGGCAACACAAGTTGTTTTTCTCTCTATAGAGGTGGTCAACATATTCGGTGCTGATTGTGGTGCTGATTGTGGTGCTGATTGTGGTGCTAATTGTGGTGCTGATTGTGGTGCTGATTGTGCTGCTGATTGTGGTACTCATTGTTCTGCTGACTGTGGTATAACATACGAAACCTGCCTATTAGATACCGACCGAATTTCGGCTTCGGTTTCGGCGCCGAAAGTGGCCATTTTATCACGTTCGGCCAAGTTTCGGTTTTGGCCGAAACTGAAAGTTAACTTACGGCTTAATTTCGATTTCGACCGAAAGAGAAAAGTAAACTTTAGGTTTTTTTTTCGGTTTCTGCCGAAAGTCATTATAAACTATCGGCCTATTTTCGGCTTCGGCCGAATTCAGAAAATCACTTTCGGTCGGTATCTACTGCCTATGTAAGGGACACCCATTATGTAACGTGCACAAGCACCGAACAGAAAGTCATCCAGGAATCAAACCCTAAGAGTGCGTGACGGGCACCACTAACTTATAGGATGTGGGTCACCGAAAGAATTCCAATTGTCATCCTCTGGTCGCCCTGAGCTGATTCTTACATGGGCGTTTCCTCATTGACAAATATCATTGGCTACGTAGGCATTTGTTAAATTTTATTTCACAAATAGTCTTCCATGATTCGAACGCCGTTCATGCAGTCGATTGCCAGTAGTATTGATCACTGATGATATCGTGACAAATGCTTTCTTGATGATTTCATGGGACGATACTGAAGAGAAGAGTTATCATAGGACAAGCGAGTTGTGATCTCGCACTTAAACGTTGAATGTTATCAGCAGTCAATCAACATAACCAGTAGGTAACTCACTTGGGGCCACCGTGTTCCACGCAGAGCGGGTTATAGAGCTACGAAAAGGGGTAGGCTACTCTTGAATTAATAATTCTAAAAAAAAAAATCCTTAATGTTATCTTCGCTTTTGTTAGTGGCTGGCAAAACATTCGGACGGCTAATTGACCCACTTCCCGTCCACCTATCGGGTTGAAACTTGACACATAGGCTCCATGCCGATGGCAACACATTTTTTTTTGGTGAAATTTTCAGCCCCACCCCCAAACACCCTAACCCCTCCAAAAATCGGTTCTTCGTGTTTTTTGTTCCACGGGAAGTTGCCGGAAATATGATGACACTGATTTCACGAAATAAAATTCCCGATAACTGTGCCATACGAGATTTTTTTTTTTTTTTTTAAATATCGCAAGTGCGTAATCTTTTTTTTTTTTTTTTTTTTTTTAAATTTCGCAATTGTTTAATTTTTTTTTTTTTTTTTTTTTTCTGAAATATTTGGTGAAATAAATCTTTGGTGTAAAAAAGGGTGGGTATTAGAATAATAATATAGTTCAGGGGCGTGAAAAAAAATGTGCGGTTGTGAGCTTTGGGGGGGTGGGATTTTTTTTTTTTGGGGGGGGGGCACTAATTGGGATTCTTATAAAATGCGTTACTTGTATGCATGTTTGACAAATTTTCAGCCCCCCCCCCCCTTTTCCCCCATAATTTATTCTATTTTTTAATAGAAACATTTTATGAAATTATCTATGTTGTGTCTACGATTGTCCATACTCTAAAAACATAGATCACTGTCTCGTTGTCCTGGAGTTGTTCTCTCCAAACGTGATTGTTGTTATCGACCTTTCCCATGGATGTCAGTGATCAATGACTCCATGAATCAATGACTCAATGAATCAGACTTAGTGTTAACGCGATCACGAACGGCAACTCGCACAAATCCGATCACTTTGTGTTGAACAAGAGTTACCTCTCTATCGATCCGCCATTTTCAATATTGTCTCGCGGTGGGCCTTAAATCGACCCGCAGACGGGTGGTAAAAATCGGGGCCGTACTTAGACTTGCTGAGGCCCTTTCGATAATAGATAACAAGCCCCCCCCCCCCAAACCACTATTTTTTCGCTGAAATCGCTCACAAATCATGGACTGGAAGACAACGGGACACACCCAGGGAGGGTTGGGGAGGTACACTTGGGCTAAAGTGGGGCCCCGGGGCCTCCGCCGGAAACTGTTTATTGGAATATGCTAATTTTTTAAAACTATTTTGAGACCTAGAAATCTTTTTAAATTTACCTTCACTTTTGTCATTTAATTTCAACTCTGAGGCATGTCATAAACGAAAACAAAAAAATTTGCATTGAACACTTATTTATTTATACATATTTTTGAACATAATACAACACAAAAAAAAAAAAATTTCTCTAGTATAGGATTTAAATTGAGGATATTTGCTTGTTGTCCCAGCCATTGATAAAACCCCCTTTTCATCTAATAGGTGAAAATGTGTTTGGTTTTAGAGACGGGACATTTAGGCGTCTAGAGAGACTTTTTCGGGACACCGGGTACGATCGTGAAAAGAACGGGACGGGACGTTTGACACGACCTACGAGCTAGTGGGTCACGCCTTTGGTCACCCTAGGTTAGTTTCGTATTTATTTGATAACACGTGTCTACTTGTGTGCGGTTGGTTTAAAGTGTGTGTGTGTGGGGCGGGGGGGGGTGGGTTCGTTTGCTCTGCTTTTAATTGGCTTGAGCACCAACAACTGCAACAACAACAACCAAACGGCTGTGAGAGTTGGCCGTTTTTCAATTTTTCTAACAAATTTTTTTTTTTTGGGGGGGGGGCACTAATTGGGATTCTTATAAAATTCGTTTCTTGTATGCATGTTTGACAAATTTTCAGCCCCCCCCCCCCTTTTCCCCAATAAATTATTCTATTTTTTAATAGAAACATTTTATGAAATTATCTATGTTGTGTCTACGATTGTCCATACTCTAAAAACATAGATCACTGTCTCGTTGTCCTGGAGTTGTTCTCTCCAAACGTGATTGTTGTTATCGACCTTTCCCATGGATGTCAGTGATCAATGACTCCATGAATCAATGACTCAATGAATCAGACTTAGTGTTAACGCGATCACGAACGGCAACTCGCACAAATCCGATCACTTTGTGTTGAACAAGAGTTACCTCTCTATCGATCCGCCATTTTCAATATTGTCTCGCGGTGGGCCTTAAATCGACCCGCAGACGGGTGGTAAAAATCGGGGCCGTACTTAGACTTGCTGAGGCCCTTTCGATAATAGATAACAAGCCCCCCCCCCCCAAACCACTTTTTTTTCGCTGAAATCCCTCACAAATCATGGACTGGAAGACAACGGGACACACCCAGGGAGGGTTGGGGAGGTACACTTGGGCTAAAGTGGGGCCCCGGGGCCTCCGCCGGAAACTGTTTATTGGAATATGCTAATTTTTTAAAACTATTTTGAGACCTAGAAATCTTTTTAAATTTACCTTCACTTTTGTCATTTAATTTCAACTCTGAGGCATGTCATAAACGAAAACAAAAAAATTTGCATTGAACACTTATTTATTTATACATATTTTTGAACATAATACAACACAAAAAAAAAAAAATTTCTCTAGTATAGGATTTAAATTGAGGATATTTGCTTGTTGTCCCAGCCATTGATAAAACCCCCTTTTCATCTAATAGGTGAAAATGTGTTTGGTTTTAGAGACGGGACATTTAGGCGTCTAGAGAGACTTTTTCGGGACACCGGGTACGATCGTGAAAAGAACGGGACGGGACGTTTGACACGACCTACGAGCTAGTGGGTCACGCCTTTGGTCACCCTAGGTTAGTTTCGTATTTATTTGATAACACGTGTCTACTTGTGTGCGGTTGGTTTAAAGTGTGTGTGTGTGGGGCGGGGGGGGGGTGGGTTCGTTTGCTCTGCTTTTAATTGGCGTGAGCACCAACAACTGCAACAACAACAACCAAACGGCTGTGAGAGTTGTCCGTTTTTCAATGTTTCTAAAAAAAAAAAATAGTCCCAGTCATCGAACCAAGAATAGAACATGGAAATATCCCAGAGGCGTTGCGAGGTTGTTTGGCGCCCGGGGACAGGATTCGCGCCCGGGGACAAGATCCATTTTAAAGCGCCCCTTTTTATTTTTATCAATTCTCAAACCCATTATTTTCATCAATAAAATAATATCAAAGCACATTTTGGCGCCCCTAACTAGCTGGCGCCCGGGGACATCTGTCCCCCCTGCCACCCCCTCGCTACGCCTCTGCACTATCCCCACACACAAAAACATCAATAACACGAATCAATGCACCCTTGGGCCAAACTAATGTTAAAAATCATCTCTGAAAACCCAATCTGGCACACTCTTGTATGGGATGTTATCATCGCGATTACGAATGCAAATACTTTTGCTGGGCCATTGCAATCGATAAGAAACTGATTGAAAAGGTGGGGGGGGGGGGGTATGGGGGGGGGCTGCCGGATTGGCTTTGGTTAAGCCAGAAAGGACATTTGGTGGTGGTGTTTCCCCCCCCCCCCTTGAGTATTACCCCACCCCCCACCAATGTTCCCTTTAAGTTTTGAGTACCGCGCAGCAAATTTCCATGTAAGTGTGTGTTTGTGTTTGTGGGCTGTCAAATTTTGCGCACAAAAAAACTTGATGCTGTAAAACTAGGGCTGGGCTCACCGCGCTGTACATTCACATATTATCAAAAGAGACATAATCATGATATTAAAATCAAATACAATTATGAAGTAAAGAGCAGCATGAACCCCGGGACTTGTACACGGCAAACCATGGACGGCAGCCAGCAAGATAAGAAATACAGCAGGCCACCGCCACCATCTCTAGTAACTAAAACGGCTTTTCTCAACTTAAAACTTAGCATTTGTACATCATCATTCATTGATGTATTGCAGCTGCGTAACTAGGGGGAATTAGCGTAAGTGCCACCCGGGGTGAATACAGATTTTTTTGCCCCTCCCCCCCCCCCTTTCCCAAAAAATCACCAGATCAGGGGGAGAATCCCACACTGGGTGGACTGCCCCCCCTTTGCCCCCTGCTTTTGGTGGTAATCTGACAGTGAGAGCCCAGACTGTGTTGTCATGGCGACCTAGTTGTTCAATAGAAATCTGAGTGGCTGTCAAGGGTAATTAACTCTGATCACTTGTTAAAAGAGGGCTGGGGTGTGATAAAGCTGATCTGAAGACAAACGGGAAATCTAGACGTTTCGACTAAATGCCTCCCTCGGAAAATATACAGAAAATACATTTTGATATATATCGCACGTAAGCCTTGTCACAGGCTCTGGCTACATCACTGGCTGTGATTAATGTCAGACATTGGTACATCACTGGCTGTGATTAACATCAGACATTGGTACATCACTGGCTGTGATTAATGTCAGACATTGGTACATCACTGGCTGTGATTAATGTCAGACATTGGTACATCACTGGCTGTGATTAATGTCAGACATTGGTACATCACTGGCTGTGATTAACATCAGACATTGGTACATCACTGGCTGTGATTATTGTCAGACATTGGTACATCACTGGCTGTGATTAATGTCAGACATTGGTACATCACTGGCTGTGATTAATGTCAGACATTGGTACATCACTGGCTGTGATTATTGTCAGACATTGGTACATCACTGGCTGTGATTAACATCAGACATTGGTACGGTACATCAATTGGCTGGGATTGTCAGAAATTGGATAAACTGAATCTCTGAATGTGTACTATTCCAAGTAACATTTAGCTGGCACTTGTAGAACTATTTAATAGTCTACAAATACAATGCCATACAACTTAAATGTTCTAAAATTAATCAACACCCACCCTCTTCCCCCCCCCCCCAAAAAAAAAATCCCTGGGAGGTGATCTCGAACGCTTTTATCAATTCAAAGCCAA
>CAXITT010000035.1:2297109-2310845 GCA_964033795.1 Lymnaea stagnalis
TCCAAGTAACCTTTAGCTTGCCCTTGTAGAACTATTTAATAGTCTACAAATACAATGCCATACAACTTAAATGTTCTAAAATTAATCAACACCCACCCTCTTCCCCCCCCCCCCAAAAAAAAAATACCTGGGAGGTGATCTCGAACGCTTGTATCCATTCACAGTCAAAGGATCACGTATTCCTACTCATCATCCCAGGTAGCTCAAGGCTCATCACAGTACTCCAAGTGAGGCTTCCACGGTTGTATGACATACTACTGCGTTGTCTTAATGGGAGAGAACTCGTTAATCTGATGGAGTTCTACGCGCCTGCATAACCAGTCGACTCCACTGGACTTCTTAAATATAAATTCATTATGTAGCTGCATCACGTATACCGGTAACTTAAAATAACTTTAGAACCTTTAAAAAAAAAAATCTGTTAAAAAGGTAACCCACTTTATTGTTAAAGCAATCACTAGAGCCCCTATTAATTCAAAAGAATAAATTCCTAACACATTTTGATGAAGTGCACGAGTAAATACAGCACATACAAATTAACGCTCCTCTGTTGGTATCCAATAGTGAGTACTTAATTCCTGCGTGGGTCGAGTGTGTTGGGTCCTCGTCTCTTAACGGTCGCAACACGACAGCGTTGTGTAGCTGAAAAGGCTAACTCTCTCGTGACGTGACCACCGACAGTTCGCGTGGCGGCCCGGATTACCTGGAGAACTCCATTTTATTGAGTGGGCCCTTCGATCGTGGATACCGTACCTTTCATTGCCAGTTCAGTGCATCAGTGGTCCTCACAGCGAGGGTAATATTTTTTTATATTAAATTGACCCTTTAAATAAAAAATAATTAAAGCAGTATTCAAAAAAATGTATACTTTATAATTGGTTCAGGACAATTTTTATGGTCTCAAAACAAGATTTAAGGTGACAATGAGGACGGTTTAAGCTTAATGTTCCCAGATATGTTACGAATATGAAATAATGGATGTACACAGGGACACCTGAGCGGCATACGAGACTCCTTTTATTCGACGAATTTGCAAAGCACCTTTTGGACATTTTATGTTTGATCCAAGTGCATTTGAATTGCGCTCTCCATAAAAATGGTGCATGCGGGCGGCTTCGTGGTGGGTGGGGGGGGGGGCGGACACAAATCTTGGCGCCCGCGGGCGGCACTAACCCTAGCTAGTACCCCTGCATATATTCGACGAATTTGCAAAGCACCTTTTGGACATTTTATGTTTGGTCCAAGTGCATTTGAATTGCGGTCTCCATAAAAATGGTGCATGCGGGCTGCTTCGTGGTGGTTGGGGGGGGGGGGCGGACACAAATCTTGGCGCCCGCGGGCGGCACTAACCCTAGCTAGTACCCCTGCATGCGAACGGTACTAATTTATTTTATTTTAAAAAAATTGTTGGTTAAAAAACAAAAACAATGACTGATTTCTTGTCAACCACCTGTCGTGCTAAAGGAAAAAGCTCAGAATATGAGCAGACACAGCGACAGAACACACGAAAAGTATTACGCCTGTTGATATTGCTGTGTCTGATCTTGAGAAGCAAAACCAAACTACAGGGTTTAATGACCTTTGAGCATATATTTATTTATTTAATTTTGTTTTAAGTGAAGGGCCGTGGCGAGCAAAAGCTGCGCCCAGGGCATAGCCTGAATTTAGGCGCCCTCTTCCTCAAATGTCAATTTTAATATTTTGCACAAAAAAAACCCCCCTGAGTTTTGCACTTACGGGGCGTGGCCCCCCCCCCCCCCCCCACACACATTTTTCACAAGGTCCTGTATAAATTGCTTGCATGTTAGGTCTTTTCAGTATATGAATATGCACGAAATAAGGAAGCAGATATGTGCGTATTATGTGTACAGCAAAGCTAATTATTTTTTAAAACATATGTTTTCCAAAGTGCCATGTAAATGAATCAAATCATGTATAGTTGTAGTGTGTCTTGCTTGGAGAAACCCAAGCTAAAAATGTGCTCTTCCTTACCGGCAAGCCTTTACATACCGTGCTTAACCTGCTTGGGGACAAGGATGGCCATAATAAACCATTAATACTTGAGTACAAAAAATAACGGTGCATAGATCAATAATGACGGAATGTTAAAAGTTATAGAGAGAATATAGTCACATTACATCATGGGTCGTGCTATGACAGAGGAAAAAAAACGCCAGCAGACTGGGGTTAGAGATTACAGACATTTCACCTGTCCTAACACAACTACAGACATTTCACCTGCTCTAACACACCTACAGACATTTTCCCCCGTCCTAGCAGAGCTACATGTGACCCACCAACAACATGGCCAAACATTTGACAACAGAAAACGTATAAACGAACTCAACAATTTCGCTTGAGAATTTGTGTAGTTTATTATGAGTAAAACTGAGGACCCTATACTGTAATGGTAAAATACAGGGCCACATTAGCAAAGACAAGTAAAAGTTTATGATTCATTAACTTTAGTTTTGTATATTATATGAACCAAACAGACACGGCTCCAACAAACTA
The DNA here is from genome assembly GCA_964033795.1 of Lymnaea stagnalis. Lineage (NCBI taxonomy): Eukaryota > Metazoa > Mollusca > Gastropoda > Lymnaeidae > Lymnaea > Lymnaea stagnalis. The sequence continues at coordinate 2,299,624 of CAXITT010000035.1, forward strand.
AACATGTCACAGAAACCAATCTGGAAAAAAAAGGGCTTCATAATAAAATAATCAAATTGGAAATTATTTTTTTTTCTTTTTCATTCGTGTAAAAAAATAAAAATTTGGCATATAGAACACGGGGGAGGGGGGGGAGCCAGGTCACAATAAGAAGACATTGAAAATAAAATGATTCCCAGGCAGGTTTCATATTTCATAGTAAAACATAGCTTTTAAGAAGTAATTTAGGAATACTGAATCTTTTAACATCAAGTATTTTTCTATATAAACCAATCCCAGGTAAGAACTGTTCATTTATGATCAAATAAGGAACAATGTTACAAGAAACACACTCACAGGTTGGTGTGCCCTTGTGTTACACTTCTCCTGGTCAGCTGATCCAGTGGTCACTCACAGGTTGGTGTGCCCTTGTGTTACACTTCTCCTGGTCAGCTGATCCAGTGGTCACTCACAGGTTGGTGTGCCCTTGTGTTACACTTCTCCTGGTCAGCTGATCCAGTGGTCACACGCAGAAGCATGATTATTCAAAAAGAATTTTAAAAGATTTAGTCTTGCTGACAAGTGTAAGCTCCCGCGGTGTTAATATCCTGTAATTGTAAGGATCCAGACGACACGCTGCGATTGGATCAAAACTTCAGTAAGAACAGGTTCAGGCCTCTATTGGTAAAGGATAGTGCTGAGAAAACTTGCAGTTCATAATTGAACCAAAATTTAATTTTTTAAAAATCTTTCAACAAGTAGAATTGTATTATATAAATGCAGATATGGATTTCCGAGGTCTATCCACCTACTAGATGTGAAGGATTTGAGAAAACTGATGTTGCTTACACAATGAAATTAGCAAATGTGAAAAGAAACAATGTTTTTTTTAAAAGGTCGAACACTCTGACATTAAATTTGAAGACATCGCAATACAACATTTCACCCTAAAATCAAACATTGCCATTTTATCTCTGAATAAAACAAGGCCACATAGTTCTGAAGACAGCTCTCAAATGAGCACAAACAACCCATAACAAATGACATTATTACAATCTTGTGCTTGCCATAATAAAACAATCATTGGGAATCATAATCTCTCAGGCGAACGGATCAAGGCATTCAAGCGGTTAAGATCGATCCACATCCACCAAGCTGGTCAAGGAGTAGTGGCCAACTCCACTGTCCGTTTGGGGAACTGATGAACCTCAAGAGTTTTAATTTCAACTGTGGAGTATTGCACGCTTATGCTACAGATGTAGCATCTCTGAAAGAGATTGCTTTCAACAGAGGGGGAGTTGGCACCCTGGAACAGATGGTAGAAGGTGTCATCACAGCCATAACAATGTTCACCTCACACAAGACCCACTCTATCACTACACAATCATGCCTGCTCTGGCAGTGGGACTTTTAGCTTTGTAATTGTATTATGCCTTCTCATGGACTTCTTTGGTAACATTTGAGGTTCCCATTTAACAATGTCACAGACTGATAGTCAAAATTTAAACAACAAAACAAACAGATTTACATCATAAAAATTGAAAAAAAATACCTGTTAAAAAATGCTGTTTTTTAAAAAAATAACACGCAATTTCTTTTTACAATGCCCACTCATAAAACGCTCAAAGCTGCAACAAGGATGTCAACATTAAATTAACATATGGTAACTGAAACATTCCCAAGACTAAGCTGCCTGCTAAAAAAAATTGGTATCCATATTTAATTACTGAAAAAAAAAAAAATATTGGCAAGAATAAGCCAAGGTCCACCACCAAGTTTTAAACATCTTTTCCCCTATATCCCGGTACTCTCCCCTAACCAATTTAAAGATTTTTGTTTACTATGAAGAATATCATTATAATGCATAGATGAATGTGGTTATATCACACACACACAAACTTAATATTGTAAAAACACATACAAATTAAACATTTGTGATTAAAATTATTACAAATAACATTGCAGAAGATTTCTGTATTCTTTAACTTAATTACATTTTTTTAAAAACCCAGACCACTGTCCAATGCTGTAGAAATCCCCTTTATTTAAACAAGTGACATCCATAATTAAAAGGTGAATTTAGCTACATAAGGCTAATCAACCGATTATTTTGAATGATGATTGGTGACTCCAGTGTCATTAGAATGGTTTCTGCCAAGAGTGGGGTCCAGAAACCTTGCAAGAAATTTCAGTTTAAAATATGAAAGCCGGAAAAGTTATAAACCTCCATAACCGTATAAGCATGGTAAATAAAACATAATAAAAGTAATTTAGAAAGGTTTACATTATAGTTATATGTCAATTTAATATTCAATAGAACTAAGATAGTCCTTATCAGCGACCTGCAAGTACCTTACGCTCTCACTTCACAATAAAAGCAATTAAAAAAAAGACATTTACTGCAGTATCTTTAGGGCGCAGGACATGATATAGAGCAAATGTGCTGAGTAGCTCCTCCTGATTAAAGAATTTAACAACTTACATCTTTACTGGCACAAGATTAAAAATTTGACTCGCTTGAAATAAAACTGCCAATGATGAAGCTATCAGATTTCCTTTTCAATGTATCAATATCAATTGAAACTACAATAAAAATGAACACAAAAAATTAGAATTAAATTTCATTGAAACTTAACATTAAAAGTACTCAAAATAAGATTTTAAATTCCTACACCTTTTATTCTGTTATATTAAACATTGAAGGAATCATTGACTAAACTGAGAAAAACTTATATTGTGGCCATAATTTATCCCTAGTTATTTTCATTGACTGCACAAATTATACAAAAAGCACGCCTGTCATCTACGGAGCGTGCCTCTATTACAGCCTGCCCCAGAAACAACTGGTACAAGTTTAGTTAAAACATCCACAACATATGCCACTGCCCTAGTTAGAGCTGACATGCTCTGTGAGAATTGTCTGTTACCACACATCCAGGCCTAAACACATGATGCTTGCAGCGATTCCTGGAGCACTTTGATTAACTGCGGTTGGACGAATACAGCAATTGACCGAAAGACAGGTGGCCCGAGTGTTTGATGACATTCAAATGTCCATCTCAAACTGAGGATGCTCATCATGGCCAAACTTTGAGTCTGTAAAAGCAAAATAATTAGATAAACTGTGTTATCAATTTCACATGTAACTTATTAAATAAAAACCATGCCGATACCTCTTTAATTATTGGTTAACAATACAATCATTGGTTTCAATGTACAAGTTAATTACAGTCTTCTTTGAAGCGTGCAATGAAAAGCACATATAGCCCGAAACCACAAGTATATTTACAAATGCTATATGACTGAACATTTCACATTGTCAATTATACAGTCTGAAAAAAAAATATGCACATTTCATTTCAACCAGGTGAATTAATTTCCTTCACTGAATGATGCATTTATGAATAAAAACCAACTAGACAAATTATCTAAATTATTAATCTCCAGTCATGCTGCCTATTAAAGATATACAAAAATTATCAATGCATAAAGTGTAATAGTTAATCTAAATATCTGATCATACCCTCTTTTAGTTGATTTTTGTCATCTTTCGGCCCATTCTCCTTATCCTTTGCTTTCAGTAATGATTCTGGATCAAAATCTGTAATGCCAGGTATCTTTGCCATGTTGGCGGGAGGACTCCTAGCAAGTGGTGAGTTGCGCAACTGCATCAGGCGAGATCGATCATATACTATGCGGGTACCTACAAATGGAATTTTTAAAAAAAATTTAAAAATTAGTAAATGTAAACAAAGTTTTTTAAAATGAAGTGTCTACACGTCCTGCGCAAAATATATGTCCAGCGGGCATGTCACATGACCCCCAGTCAACTAGTAGGCGTTATTATTCCGGCAGGTCATGTGACAAGTGGTCGCCGGCAAAATAGTTGCATTGCATTTGATATTCCGATCCCTAGATAATAAATAAATGCTGAAAACTGAAAATGTTTATATATTCAAATGCTCCGAGATAAATAAAGTGTTTGACTTTGAATATTAAACTAGTCGGCCTATTTACTAACTAGAAGTACTAGTACTTGTAAAGCTCTACCTTGAAGCCTAATTTTAAAATATGACCAAATAAAATAAGACCAGTAGACTTCGATAGACCTTTGTCAATAAAGTTGTATTTCAGGATTAGTATTTAGTATCGCATGAGAAGTAGGCTAGGCTACCACTATATCGGCCCTATATTAAGATGTAGCTTTGTGAACTATCGGTCTTCCAACCTTAAAAGTAATTATCTATCACCCTCACTATTATTTTTTTAGCATTTGTATTTTTCATTACCGTAATTCTCTCTCCCTATTAGCATTGCTTCCTTCTAGAATGCATTATTGCTTAACCGCCACTTTGTATAAGTAATTACCCAAGTATTTTTTTCTATTATTTGTTTGCAAGATACTCAGTAAATTACTTGGTAGAGAGAAAGATTTTAAAATCGCTCACGGTCACGTGACAAGGCTGGGGTGACGTACAGATATCTCTCGCAACTTTGTTACGGTGATCATGCAACGAAGAAGATAAAGAATTCTTCCGGCCGTCATAGTGCGGGAGATATACGTCCAGCGCGCTGGACGTGTAGACACTGCCTTTTTTAAAACCATCTTCAATTTTGGTATCTCCTAGTCATATTATTTAGTCCTTCAAAACTAACTCTGCTAGGCTAGCTAGAGAGGAAGTAAAAAGCTTGGAAAAGGATATAGTACATTACTCAATGATCATCAGCTTCGAGATTTCTAACTATCATTGCGCAGAGCTAAATAGATTCATTGTGATTGTGGTTATACACAACTTTCTGTGGCTGATAGATATAAACAATCATGAAACAAGTGACCATTCAAATGATTTTCTGAAAACACTACATTTACATTTTAGTTATAAAGAGGAAGGCAGAGTGGGAAGAATAGAAGACAGAAGTAGGTATTTTAAAAGACGCACGCGCATCCCTTCTGCGCAGTCGAAAAATCACGGAAAAACTTTTGTGGCCATTTCATAATCGGCTCTATGGTGTACTCGGATTTTTGCGTTCCACGTCACAGTTTTCTAATTATACATTTGTTTTGTTATCGATTACATTAAATATTTGTCTTACGGTGACGCTCATACAATTTACCCAACGAGTGGAACCCCCGTTTTTTTTCTGTGTCACTTTTTCAGTATCTGTAAGTTGAAAGTGTCTTAAAAACTTCTTTGGAGCATTCATATATGATTAAAACCCAAAAGCTCATGTTTATCATCTAATTTGGATTACTAATAACTTTAAATTAGTCAATTTAACCCGTTCCAGAGAATGTTATCGCTCTCCACATGTAAAATCAACACCCCATCACCGGAAAGAAAAAGAAAAAAAAATGGCCGACTTTTTTTGTCTTCACCGGGGAGATGTAAGCGGCTCTAAATAATATTCAATAATAGTTTAATACTTTTGTAATCTTTTAAACATCTGAATAAATCTAAGCAAATTAGTAAAAGTTAGTATTAAAAATCATAGAAATTGATAAGATGATACAAATAAATTGAAATTCTGAATATAAAATTGATGGGAAATTGCTTTTTAATAAAAAAAAAAAAAAATCCGAGAACTACCGGCACCGGTATTAGTAGTTAAGCTTAATATTAATACTATAATGAACTAATACTTTTCAATTACAACAAATGCAATTAAAACCTAAATTTAAATAGTAATTTTAAATTAAATAAGGTATTTAATCATAAAATTTAAAATATTGTTAAGTACTGGTAATGACATGACATAGAATTAGAGTTAATAAAATAAAAACGAAACCAGTTTTAATCATCACTAATGTCTAATGTGAATAATAATTTATATTAAAAAGAAATTGTGTATATTCAGGATTATGATTGAAATTATTAAGATGTTTTTCTAGGCTTTTTTCAGATAAAAGAGAAAATTTTCTATTGCAGAGCTCGGTTGGAATTCCTTCCATCAAAGAACAAGGAGACATGTTTGAATGTAGATAAAAAAATGGTTTTGAGTAATTTTTATTTATAATTAATAATTACATTACATGCAGAGAGAAAAAAAAAACTACTTACCTTTTTATAAGTATAAGAATTTATTTAAAATTAAACACAAGCATATAATTAGTTCAAATCAAAATCCAATAAACAAGTTTTTTTTTATTTGTTAGTATCGGTATTGATTTTTCCATTTTTTCTGTTCACATTTTTCTTAACTTAACATACCTTTAAATAAAAAATTTTAAAATAGAAAGTACTGATGTCGATGTTATTTAAAAGTTTTTTTGTTCATTGTGTTGTATGTTGCATTAAGAATGTCTCCTGAAAATTTGGTAGCATTATCTTTTAATTTTAAAATAAAAAAGTTTTGGGCAAAATAAGGCAGAAATTTGGAAAGTGGGTCACACGTTTTCACAGTGACACAGTTAAATACAAAGATAAAGAAGAGGGTTTTAAAAAAATCACAAAAAAAAATCAGAACTCCACTTCTATTAAAGATAGAAAGATGAAATTGGTGTTGTTGTAAAGCTTATAGCTAGCCCTTTAAAATGATGTATCATTCATGGCAATTGAGCAATATTTAAATTTTGTGTCAAAGTACCTAGAAGAAGAGAGAGGGAGAGTTTGCTATTTTAAAATATCAGTTACAATTAAATTATCACATTAGCCCTCCTTTAGAGGCCGTAAGTTACTGCTGTCATTGATGTTATTAATTATAGGTATAATTAATAACATTATTTAGCCCATTATTTCTTGACCTTTTAATTTTAATGAATTTTATAATAACAGTTGGCCTAATAAATCAATTTGCCAGAAAGGCCGACTTATGAAATGATAAATAAGCCCAGAGTGATCTGCCCCTTCCTTCACACTTCATTGTATGACTAGTCAAGCCATTTTTAATTTTAATAAAATCATATATTTCTTTAATTAGTTCTTCATAAAATTCCTTTGTGCCAATAAATTAATTGGAATATCATAATTTAAAGTATTTTGCATTTATCAACTTATTTCATATCAGTATTGAAGAGTCACATGGTCAAAGTTTCAATGAAGTCAGCCATTTTGATGATTTTTCTTTTTTTTTTTTTTAGGTTATCGGTTATTTTTGTTGTTGCATAGGAAAGGGAAAAAAATCGGTCAAACAAATCTTGTCAGGTTGCCATATGCTTGCAATGAATGCATCAAAAGAGATTTAAATTGCAAAATATGAAAATAAATTGCAAACCACTGCAAAAGTCGAGGATGCATTGCAGTAAATAAAAACGAACTGACATGGGTTGGGCCTACTTTGACTTTGTATAAAATTACTGTCTTATTTTTTTTATGTATCATGTCTTCTTACCTCCGGGTGTTGTTGAAAATAATGTACCCCCTGGGGTGGAACTATATTCGGCTGGCAGTTGAGAGACGTCATTAAGGACTACACGCCTTATTGCTGGAATGTCTCTTCCTTTTGGGGACTGTTCTTGGCTACACATTTTACTTTATTTTATTGTTTTAATCAGACACTCTCAGTTAAAACCCTACACTCAACCTCGATTGCTGCAAAACCCAAACATACACACTCAGCAATCGGTAGTGTGCCAGATTTTTTACGAGAATGAAGCCAGATGTTTCTTATTTTCGCTTCCTCTGGTCCAAAAAAAAAAAAAAAAACCACAAAAAAATTATAAAGAAAAAAGAATTTGATTTTTTTTTTTTTTTTTTTTTTTTTTTTTTTTATTTTATTTATTTTTTTTTTTTTTTTTTTTTATATATACAAAAAAAAAAAAAAAAAAAAAAAAAAGTTAGTCAAATTGTTGTTTTTTTATTATTTTTCTCGTTAGGTTGTAATTGTTTTTTTTTTTTTTTTGTTTTTTTTTTAAAGTAGGCCCTATAGCCTAGGTTTGGTTTTGGGTGGGGTTGGGGGGTCGGCGGGATATTACGATCAGACATTAACGAATTCATAATGATTTTTAACAAATTTTGTACAGCCTACATCACAGTTGATTTTGGAATGAATATATATATATATTAAACTCCATATCAAAAACATGGAACCGCCATAAGCGTACTCTCAGAGGGTGCCCCTGCTCTGCCCCTTTCCGTAACGCCTGATAAGCGTCGCCCCCACCCCACACACTTAAAAAAAAAAGAAATTGTCGGGAATAAACTCTTAGAAATAAGTTTGGACCATACTGGGCCCCAAATGCATTTCATAACATTACTTCAATAGGTTAGAAAGGTTTAGTTTCTAGAGGGCCACAATGCATAACTTTTCACAGGGCCACCGATGCCATTAAAACCGCTCTAGCTGTGACAGTGTGAACAAAAAGTGTGTGTGAGGAGGGGGTATTACCTGAAACTATATTTTCAATGGAAATGACTCTCTAAGCATTGGAATTAGAATAAAACCATTTTTTCAATATTCAAAAAAATGGGTAAGCCCTATAGTCTGCGGAAAAATAATATTTACTATTAAAAGTTAAGAAATGTTTAATTTTAAACGTTAAATTTTAGTGTTAAACAAATCCGTGATCGATCATTGTGGGCACTTCAAACTCCTTGCGTCAAAAATGGTCAGCTGGGTTTCCATATTTATGCCCTGTCTGAACGAAAATTTGCATCTCGACGTATGCATTCCTGGTCCTTCCTTCAACACGTAGCGAACTCGACCGATTATTGTTAGCTTTAGCTGTGAGTTGTTTTTCCGCCTGAAAATAAACTGACTTATTGTATACCGTTAATTTATCTGTTGGGATTATTCGATTTTCACGGCTGATTAAATAAAAGTGAAATGCAGGAGCGGTGTTAACAAAATAATGACTTTAGTTGGAACATTTGTTGAACTGAGATTTAGCACAGTCAAACACGCTCAGCCCTGATAAACAGCTGAGCGAGTATAAATAGTCCCCGTGTTATTCAATGGCACGGCTGCGGCTCAGCGTACATGTGAGTAGCCAAAACCAGATGGCTCGGGGGACTGGCTACGTTTCTATATTGCTTTAAGATCGGTGATTTTTCACACACTTCACGATGCCCGTTTGTTTTCTGTAGTGGATTACGCGCTGTGTGTAGCCGGCCAAAACTAACCGTATTTTTTTTTTAAAAATGGATTCAGCGGATTATTTCAGTATGCAGGAAGAAGTTGTTGATGCGGACTGGTATGAAAAAAGTGAGTAGACTTAAAGTTTAAGACTTTCTCACTCTTAGTAAGAGACATTGGTTGAATGAACAATATGATATCTAGACTATATGCCAGGTTTACTATGCCATTGCCGTAATGCTTATTTATGCATGTTAATATTATTATTTTAATTGATGTAAATACGTTGTAGTCGTTTGTGGATTTTTTATGTGATATTTTTTTTAATTGTCACTACATAAATAAAAGCGTGCAACACACTACGCATACTACACTCATACACATTAACTTCTATTCAGCTTACCCTAATGTAAAGTCAAAGTCTAGTGAAAAGCCTAATATTTATTATCCTAGTATGTATTATTGTATAATATCAATAGTTTAGTATTCTATGAATTTTAAAAACTATTTTAAGACCGTCTTCGTCTCTCGCCCCCCCCCCCCCCTCCCAGGACGCCAATTGAAAAGTCTAGTGAAAAGCCTAATATTTATTATCCTAGTATGTATTATTGTATAATATCAATAGTTTAGTATTCTATGAATTTTAAAAACTATTTTAAGACCGTCTTCGTCTCTCGCCCCCCCCCCCTCCCAGGACGCCAATTGTAATTTATTGCCGGCTAGTCATTCAGAAAAAGTTCAAATAACTCGCTGGCAAGATGAGATCTTGAGTCCTTTGAATACTGGCCGTATGAGCCAGGACACAACATGAGCAGTGAGATGTGTTTACAACGTCACGTTTGATATAACGATTCAACATGTATGTTGAACAGTTGTCATTTTGGGTTCACTACTAACTAGGTCTATGGCAGGCTATCTATGGCTATGGTGATAAGCTATGCCTTTAATACTAATTCCTCCAAAACACTGTTCAGTTTATTTCTAAATTGCTTTAAAATAATAATAATAATAATATTTTCTCTTCGAATTGAATCTTAGAAACATTTCACCCACTCTTCAAATATTATCTGCTTGACCTCGATTCATGCCACCTCACACTGTCTGGACTGCCCGACTCAAGTACACTGACCTTTGACACTTAAGTCTTCACACAGACACACCTACATTTGGAGGCATCTCTAAAACCCACCCCCAAAACTTCACCCAGCCCCCGAACTCTTCCCAAACAGGACAGGCCTGCTGTCTCCCCAAACAGGACAGGCCTTATGTCTCCCCAAACAGGACAGCCTGCTGTTTCCCCAAACAGGACATGCCTGCTGTCTCCCCAAACAGGACAGACCTGCTGTCTCCCCAAACAGGACAGGCCTTCTGTCTCCCCAAACAGGACAGTACAGGCCTGCTGTCTTCTCAAGTACACATCACATTCAAAGCTTGTTCGGCGTATACAGTACACATTCCAACTCGTCATCTGGTCGTCCCCACCCCACTGGTCGCCTCCCACCCTTTTCAGCTTCTATCGATTTCTCCCAACATGATGCCTGGAGGTGACTCACTCATCGTGCCGACTGGAACCAGCATTATGGCCGGGACAAACGTTTTCGGCCACATTTCGATTGCATTGATTCATTCCCACAACCCCCCCCCCTACCCCTCCACCCCAAACACACAGGTTGGTCCGACCATGTGAAAGCTGAAGTATTTGTCACGTGTTAAATTTGAACTTAGTTGGGGGTGGGGGAATGGGGGATTCCAGATGGTGGTATTGTAAACAAAACAAAATGTATGTGTTGTCCAGTTAGTGTTAAGGTCACGTCGCGGCCATAACAATAAACAAAAAATAATGTCACGGTCAGGGAGGTCTCATGAACCAGTAACGTCTACCATTCACTTATCGGCGCGTGTAAACCTTGGGTCGTGGAACAGATGCGAGGTGACGAACTTCCCAGCGTTCACACAATGCAAATGCACACACTGCTCTCTTACATGTTACAAACAGTAAGCGCTTCTACACAATGCAAATGCACACACTGCTCTCTTACATGTTACAAACAGTAAGCGCTTCTACACAATGCGCAGCCTTCTACTCCCACGCGCGTGGCTACTAGTTGGAAAGTAGTGGGGGGGGGGGGGTGTGACCACCCTCATCATAACCCCCCACCACCTTTTCCCACCCCCCCCTCCCCCCCCACCTCGACATCACGACCCCAGCCGATGAGATCCTTCTTAATTTT
>CAXITT010000035.1:2324826-2338698 GCA_964033795.1 Lymnaea stagnalis
TCAGTTGACACACCTAAGCTGTCAGTTGACACACCTAAGCTGTCAGTTGACACACCTAAGCTGTCAGTTGACACACCTAAGCTGTCAGTTGACACACCTAAGCTGTCAGTTGACACACCTAAGCTGTTTTCTAAGTCAGTGGAGAGATTTTGACCCCGAGGAAACTTAGCCCTATGTGACTTTTTTTTCCCTCACTGACAGACTTCATCTTTTGAAAGATCATGTCATCAACAGACTTTGTCTTTCGACATACTTTGTCTGTTGAGAGATTATGTCAACCCAAAAACTCGGTCGGCTTGTTCAGTTGTTTCATTACTGGAGGCGCCCCGGTACATATCAATTTACATAAAACCTGCAAAGTCGGGGGGGGGGGGAATGACCCCCCTGGCCTACCCGAATGACGTCCCTGTCCGCCATGTCTAACTTGACGCATACACGCGGCCCGCCATGTCATATGTGATACAATCACGCGGCCCGCCATGTCATATTTTGTCCATCAAACATTTCATAGTTCCCCATTGCAAGGGATCGTTGTAAAGTACGGTTGATGGAGGTGTGCACTGTCAACGTGATCTCAACAAGAAGTAATTTCATTCTTTGTGAAGCATTGCATGCTGGGTGACCAGTGTTAGGCAAAAATGTCCACGCATATTATTTCTTTTCATTGATATTTTGAATTTATTTATTTGTATTTTTTTAAATTTTTAGATTTTTTAATTTAAAATTTAAAAAAAAAATTGCCAAAGATATCGCACAAATGTTACAGAGCTTACGTGACTAATTTGGGAACCGCGATAAACACCCTTAGGGCCCAGGCTTGTGGTTTTGTTTGAGACTCCAAGCTTGGATAGTTCCCCCACTTCCATTGACAAAGATGAAGGTGTGAGTCATATATCATTAGGTCAGAGATAAGATAACTAGGCCCCAATCAGCTGTTTGGAAGAGTGGCGATGTTGTAGTGAAGATTTGAACATTTCAAATGTGGATTGATGCAGTGAAAAAAAAGTGTGTCTTTCAATGAAATAAGTGTGTCTTTCAATGAAATAAGTGTCATCCATGAGATAAGTGTGTCGTTCAAAAAAAAATAAGTGTGTCGTTCAATGAAAAGGTTACATCTTTTTTTTCTTCTATATGCTCATCAGATTGTTTATGTGATTCTCTTACAGACATGGATTTCGTTTGTTTAATGTGTTGAATAGTAGATTTTAGATCCACTCTTTCAAATGTGTTTGATAGTGAGAGACATTTCGTTGAAACAGCGGAACTATGGAGAGACCAGGTACTTCACTCACAGTTAGAGTTCCCACTCTATTTCTCTTGCAATATCTCATCTTCATTTTTCTTATTACTGCATGCTATCCCTCCCCCTTCCACTATCGCTCTCCTCCACCCCCCCCCCAAACGCTCTATTACTCTCTCTCCCCTTTCCTCCCCCAGGCCAGTCGTTGTAAAATCAGTAATAAAAGGATCACATTAAAATTATTTAACAACTCTTGGCTTAGAGAAGCCTCAGGAACAGGCCTAAAACTGATGATGTTAGCCCACAAGTTTAGTTTGTGTGTGTGTGGGGGGGGGGGGTCGTATGGTTAAAATTAGAGAGATGTTTTCAAAATAATGTTTTATGACATGCTGAGTTATACCCTAATACATAGTTGGCAGTGTTAGTACCAGTACACACAAAAAAATTATTCCACTTTTAGTTGGCAGGGTTAGTACCAATACAAACAAAAAAATTGTTCCACTTTACCCCTTTCCCCCCCCAGGCCATTCGTTTTAAAATCAGTAATAAAAGGATCACATTAAAATTATTTAAAAACTCTTGGCTTAGAGAAGCCTCAGGAACAGGCCTAAAACTGATGATGTTAGCCCACAAGTTTAGTTTGTGTGTGTGTGGGGGGGGGGGGGTCGTATGGTTAAAATTAGAGAGATGTTTTCAAAATAATGTTTTATGACATGCTGAGTTATACCCTAATACATAGTTGGCAGTGTTAGTACCAGTACACACAAAACAATTATTCCACTTTTAGTTGGCAGTGTTAGTACCAGTACACACAAAACAATTGTTCCACTTTCTGTGTCCACCAAGACCTAGATGCTAGAAGGTCAACATTTTGCATTGTTTCCATGCCTGTATGATCAGATGAGTTTTTTTTAATAAAGAGAAATCTAATCAACAGCTCAATAACACACATTAAATCCTTCACAATAAAACATATGTCAAACTTACATCTAGGTAGATTAAAAATACTACATAATCCACAAAGAGTTTCATGCACCCAACTCCTTCATTTTTACTAAAGTCACATTCCTGTGTTCATCATTTTACTAAAGTCAAATTATTGTGTCCATCATTTTACTAAAGTCACATTCCTGTGTTCATCATTTTACTAAAGTCAAATTATTGTGTCCATCATTTTACAAAAGTCACATTCCTGTGTCCATTATTTTACATTCCTGTGTCCATCCTACAGACCTACAGCTGGCAGCTGAGTTGGGGAAGGCTTTGTTAGAGAAGAACAGAGAGCTGGAATCCCAAGTGGGTCAGTTGCAAACTCTCAGCCAGGACCAAGGTTTAGAAATACAAGTAAGTGCTACTGTCCTTGTGATGGACTCAGTTGTACACCATATTGGTAGATCACATAGGCCCACTGGAAGCCCCAGTATACTGCATCACTTATAGTACTTCCTGAAAACAACAACACATAGGCCAAGCATATGTGACATCACATAAACCCAGTATGTAACAGCACATAAATCCTGTATATGACATAACAGATAGACCAAATACTACATCACATAGGCCCAGTGTGAAACATGACATACTCCAGTATAGGACACTATGCCATCTCCAAATAGGCTGGGTATGTAACATCACATAGGCCCAGTGTGAAACATGACATACTCCAGTAAAGGACACCATGCCATCTCCAAATAGGCTGGGTATATCACATCACATAGGCCCAGTGTGAAACATGACATACTCCAGTATAGGACACCATGCCATCTCCAAATAGGCTGGGTATGTCACATCACATTACTCAAGTAAATGACAGCTCATCGGCCCCAAAGATATGTTGTACGAAAATCTTGAGGAAAAAACAAAGCAATTATAGGCTATGTAGAAAACCAAGCAACTATCATCATCTCAAATGTCTGTTTAAAAAAAATTAATTGCTTATAAATCACCTTTTGATTTAATGTTAAATATATAATTAAACAACCTTTACAAACTAAATTTTTCATATAAAACTTTTATAGAATGTAATATTGAGCAATTGGGGGGGGGGGGGGGGGGTTGAAAATATGGCAAATCATGCATTTAAGTAATGCACTTTATAAGAATCTCTAATTAGTGATCCCCCACTCCGAGGCTCGCAACCTCATATTTTTTAATGCAGCTAAACTATATTAATATTCTAATGTCCAACCTGCTTTAAACCGAGATTTATTACACCAACTATTGGCATTAAAAAAAAAAAGAAAATATTACACACCAAACACACTTGCGATATTTATAAGAATCTCATTTCGCGAAGTAATCCAGAAATTTATTTAATGAAATCATTGTCATCTGGTAGCATTAAAACTGATTTTTTTTTTTGGGGGGGGGGGGTGATGAAAGGGGCTGAAAATTCAAAAGAATGTGTTGTCATCGGCAATGAGTCTATGTGCCAAGTTTCAGCTTGATAGGATGATGGGAAGTAGGTCAATGAGCCATCAAAAATTTTTTTTTTTTGGGGGGGGGGGGGGGTGATGAAAGGGGCTGAAAATTCAAAAGAATGTGTTGTCATCGGCAATGAGTCTATGTGCCAAGTTTCAGCTTGATAGGATGATGGGAAGTAGGTCAATGAGCCATCCAAAGATTTTTCCTTAAAACAAACACATGAACAAAAGCGAAGTTAATATAAAGGATTTTAAAAATCATTAAGTTTTTAACAAAATGTTTACATATTTTAATTTACAATTTTGTCGGTTATTTAGTTGGGGAACAAATGAGGTTTTTTTAAAATTAAAGCTCCGAGTCTTATCACTTGTTGAAAACTGCTTCATTTTTTTTTTTTTTGTATTTTTTTTTCAGTACTTAAAATCCCAGTTAGAAACAATGAGGACTATGACAGACTCGAGAAACAGGATTTACGAGGAGGTGGACAGAACAGCACAGGATTTAGAGAAGAGCAATCAAAAATTAATCATGGAGGCAAGGGCAGACAAACAAAAGATAGAAAAGTAAATATTACCTTTAAAAAAAGTCTGTGTTTTATGTTAAATGAGCCATTTGTAATAACCATTCTTTGCATCAATTAAAAAAATTATAAGGAATATCTTAGCTTCGTATATCTGACCAGCAATAGATTCTTTTTTTTTTCTTTTTGGTTGTCAAATTATTTTGTGTTCTTCTAATGTTACCTGTTTATGGATCAAGAAACTGTAGAAGAATTTATTTTAAGTATGTTTACAGTAACCTGTAACTAAGAACCTGATAAATGGTTAATTAAATACATTCTAGATGTTTATAACATAAGATGCAATGTAATATATTCAAAGGTATTTTTTAAAAATATTTTCATTATTATTTTTTGTATGAATTAAAAATCAATTGCTTGTTCTTAAACTATTTGAAAATCTCCCATATATATTTTGATTTTTTTTTCTTTATTATCAAAGGATCTAATAGCAGTTCTTTAACTAAACTTTATATTATTCTTTCAATAAAAACACATTTTTGTAATATTTAGAGGATAATTATTTCTTTTGGTAATTCGGTATCTGTTTAAAAAAATCTCTTAACAGAGACTAACTTGTTTTTGTTGTTTTTTCTCTTTGTTAAGACAGTCTTCTCTTATCATTCAACTTGAAGACAAGGTCGATGACCTGCAGAAAAAACTTGATGATTTCAAAGCCGCAGAGAAAAAAGCCAGCAAGAAAGTCCCAGAAAAACGCAGAACGTCCAGTCTGAACCGCCTGAGCCTCAGTGATACTAAAGATCAAAACGGCGGATTCTACTTTGAAAACCTGGCATGGACATACTCAGACCAGTTTAAAAACAATCCCCTCAACCCCTATGAGATTGAAATAAGGAAACTCCAAGAAGTGGTTCAACGTATGAAAGTCCAGCAGACAATTGACCGTAGAAAAATGGAGGACGTGGAGGTGGAGTGTTCGGTGCTCATGGAAGAGAACCAGAGTCTGGACAAAAAAGTAAAAGTCCTTGAAATGAAGCTATCAGAAGCTATAATGATACAGTATGAATTAGAAAGAGCCAAGTCCAGCCCCGAGCCCTTCTATAGGAAATCAGCAGACGCACAGGACATTCACGGAGAGATGCATGAACCAGAGGTGAGAATGTTGAGTGAGCTTGAGCATGATGACCCGGAACTCAGATCTGAAGCTAAAGCCGTCAAGTTGGAATCAGGCGGCAGTTTGTACAGCAGCACAGGTTCGTCTCATTAACTCTTTTCTTTTTAATTACCGTACATAGTATTGTAACAGAAATTATTTGTTTTATTGTTAATTTTTGAAGCCCTTAAAGTTAAAACTTAATTTTATCTAATTCTGATTTACTTAAGAATGTATTTATAATTAATAAAAATGACTGTAAAATATTGTTAATAAATTAATAATTTGTTACTATAAGATATTCAATATTATTTTATAATCTATTTCAGTATATGTCATAGTCATATAATATAAGTAAAGTTTACTTTAGGAGGATGTATAAATTATATGTATAATGTTATATTTATTTTATATTTATTTATGATTTTCTTCATAGCTGATTAGTAAAAATATTTTTTTTTTAAACGTTGACAACTAAAACCAATGCCCATGAGATTGGGAGATTCATTTTGACAAAAATATTAAATATGCATTTTTTGTGTGCAATAAAGCTGCTATAACTGTAATTAGGTGAACACAGTTGTATGATATTTAATTAAGTTTGAAAAAAATTGCGTTAACACAGAACATTGTCACTATTCTTATCTTGCCTGGCACCACAGAATCTATTAACAAGGTGGCCACGGATGCCAAAGAAATCCAAGTTGGAGAAGATGCCAGTTTGTCCATACTTGATGAGCTGGAGTCCCAGTATCAATCTCTCTTCACAAAATATCAGGCCCTCATTCAGGTAAACTGTTATTTAAGGCTGAGTTGTCATTGGCAAACAAAGTAGACTCTCTTTAGATGTCTTCTCACTCCCCAAAACCTTTTAAAATTTTTAAAATAATGAAATTAATTTTTTAACTGAATGAACTGAAAAAAGACAGGATGCTGGTCCCCTGTTTCATCTACAGCAAAGACTGGATGTAGTTTTTTTATTAAATGAAATGGATTTGGAATTTAACTGACATTGTATACCCCCCTTACATTTTCTCACACATTAAATTTAATCAGACATTACATTTAAATCAGTCTTTCAAGGATTTTAGTAGACTAAAAATAAATATAAGAGAACTATTCCCATCATCCCTTGTAAGATTTTTTTTAAAAAGGTTTTAGATATTTCTGATACACACTTGTGTCTTTGCAGTCATCTGAAATGAAGCAATTATTATATAACATTCTGGGGACCAGATCAGTTTTATATTTTAAAGGGATGACAGTAATTAAATGTTAGAAATGCATTAAGTCTTATACTTCAGTTTTTATTTTTATTTTACTTCCTAAATCTTTGACATAACAACATCTGATTAAAAGAGACAATGTAATCTGCAGCCCATCCTTTCATTGGTAGATAGAAGCTAATTCACCAACAATAATTGATTTCTATAATAAAAACATAGCACTATTCTTACGATATTATGGACAAAGATTAAAGTCCTTGGTTTATAAGTGTACAATAAAAATATAATTTTAATTCCAAAATTATTATTTTTTTTCCAAAACGAATAATTATTTAATAATAATATATTTAAAGGAACAGATTTTAGTTGTGGAAATTTCAACATCATATGTCTGTCATTTGCATTAATTCCAATTTGCCAACAATCTTGATTGAAACCGGGATAGTATTCATTTTTATTCATGTTACCATCATAAGAAGTTTCTGTTAACCTCTCTGTAGTAGGTGTTTAAGTTTTGACACTATCTAGGAGTGACTGAAGAAATCAAATTTAAATTGTTTATTTAAATTAAAAATGTTTACATTTTTTACGGATTAAAAAAAAAAATATTTTAAAGATTCTAGTCTCTCACCTATCCCATCCCCTTACTGCAGGGTCTATTAACCCAGGAGTTCCCCACACCCCCCTATGCGCAGGAAGACACATACATTTTTAAATAGACCAATTTAAATTTGTTTAAAACAGTAGCAGATGATTTTCTGATGAATTTTGTTAGTGAATTATTTGTACTGTTGCTGTTGTTTGATTAAGTGTATCTCTTACAAGTTACTTGAAGACAGACAACGGCCACAACTGAAATATGCTCAAATTTATTTTAATACAACTCTTTTTAACTGTGGTGGGAGGGGTGAGATCTTTGTAGGTTATGTTTAGGCCTTGCAAAAAGAACCCCTGCCCTACTTTATTATACCTTCTACTTTGAAAATTTAACTTCAATTCTAATTTATGTCAATTAAAACTTGATGTACTGATGCTTACAGACCAAAGGCAAGAAGGATGGGGAAGATGACTCAGAGCGGCAGAGACTCGCCCACAAGGAGGTCCAGACACTACTCCACATCACGCTGAACCGGGACTACTATCAGGACAGTGGTCAGATCCCACCGTACAAGGCTCTCTTCAAGGACATATTCGCCACACTCAGGAAGAACAGGATTGAGGAGAATCCGGACCCAGATGGAGACAAGAGGAATTCTGTTTGCAGTCCTCTGACCTCACCCAGTGGTGATGGCGCTCACGGACTTATTGATGGCAGATAGAGCCATCCAAGGCTTGTGTGAAGACGTTATACGAGCTGTATTTGGAAAAAACATGTGTTGTTATACGAGCTGTATTTGGAAAAAACATGGGTTAAATTTCTCAACAGGGTTTGTGTTTGGATAATTCAGTAATTTACGAAAGAATTCTTTGGACAAGCACAATTGTGGTCCTTAAAGAAGACATGGCTAGTCAAAGTGTGGTACTTAGGACACGGCTAGTCAAAGTGTGGTTCTTAAGACATGGTTAGTCAAAGTGTGGTACTTAAGACATGGTTCGTCAAAGTGTGGTACTTAAGTCATCGTTAGTCAAAGTGGCATTAGTGCAGGATAATAAGAGTATTATGTGTAATAATGTTTTTTATTTTTTTAAATTTTTATATGTGTCATAACAGGATCAGGAATAAACAGGTTGTTTAAAACTCTATTTTAAGTCATGTGATTGTTCAATGTAACCTATCATGGGAGACACCAGTGGGGTCCAGGCACGTTTACTGTAACTGGTCAACCATAGAAATGTGCAATTATTAACAGATGGAGGGCTTTCATGTTGGACTGTCCATATATTAGTCACATTATCCATAATTTCAATCATCCTTTTAAAAAAAAAAATGTTATCATTTTTTATTTATCTATTATTTTTTATTTATCGTATTTTTTTTATTTATTTATCTGATACAGTTATAAACATATGTTGCCAGTTTGCATTTTATAAATGTCCAAAATCTTCATCCAGGACAATTTAAATTAATTTAATGACAATTATTTTTAAAGAAATTGTTTGTAAAGTTTTAAAGTCTGGGGGACAGTTCAGTAAAAGCTGTTTTAAACAAATATTTCAGTTTGTCTAGTCAACAACTTTTATGTAATGTTAAACTACCTAAATGTAATATGTAATCACTTACGATGACATGGCTCCCGTGAGTAACAGACATGCTAACATTTCAGCTTTAAGTTTTTAACTTAAAACTATTACAATATATCTTGCTTGTGTATATATCTATAAAACTATTACAATATATTATGCTTGTGACTACATCTATTACACTACCTAGCACAATGATGTGATTGATCTGTATGCTTTTGCTTTGTTGTTTAAAAATAAAAGAAAGGTAATAAATAATTTATCTAATTTTAAGCGCACAGTTGCCATGTTCACACTTTTCAAGTACACAGATGCCATGTACACAGATGCCATGTACACAGATGCCATAAACAGAAGTTGTTAAAAGCTTTAGATACAGCATACAGCACACACATTTATTTGCTTTAGCACAAGCATAAAAAGACTTATCTAAAAGACAGTAGACAGAAACATTATATTACATTATGGATTTCCTATTAGCTCCAATGGCTGAATAACTTTTGGTGATTAGGCGCTAACTTTAAAATTAAAATCTAAATGGATTAAGTTTACGATATTACTTGAAATGTTTGTTGGTTTACAATCACTTTGACATGGACAAAAATCACATTCCTAAAAGGCTGAACATATTGTGAAACACTCAACTATTTAAAGTTTTTGACATAACACAATAATTTCTTTTTGTGTGTTCGATATGAAACAAATGTTCTTCTTATGCTCAAATATAGTTATTATTATATTTTAAAAAATTCGAAATATTTTTCACTCTGAAAGTAAGTGTCAGCATAAGATCTGGGGATGAAAATGTTTCCAGATAGTTTTACATGATTCCTGTAACTTCAATAGTCGTCAGTTTCTACAATTTCAGGTGTCAAATTGATGACACAGTTTAAAGTAAGGCTCTACATGTGTATACAAGTTCTGCAATTAACCGCATGCTGCTTAAAGCAAATCAGTTGACCTTTTTTTTTTACTTTTATTAATTCATTAAGAGTATTCAAATATCAAGACATGAACCGCTAGTTGTATAGCCGAGTTGTAGCATGTTAGAGCATAATCATAACCATAATTCTTGATTCAATCAAATCTAAACCAGGGATATGTGTCCATTGTTTGTAAAGTGGACTTCAATTTGAAGTAATAAAAGCTTTGTACCCCTTGTTTCAACAGTCACAAGCGCACTCATTCCATTGAAAAAATCCCACATTTCAACATCTTCCACTCAACTGTTACACATTTATTATGAACATTTTTAAAAAGATAAAGTGCTTATTTTATATTTTTTATATTTACTCAACTTGTTTTCTCTATGGAGCATGCATTTTTATCATTTCTGTCAAAATTTGAATCAAACAAAATATTCTATTCTCAGTTATAAATATTATGTGCAAAAATGAGCAATTGTTTTGCCAAATTTTTTCTTGCCTGATTTATATGCTTTTTCCATTCCATAATCCTCTGTGTGACAGCCAATGAAGCATCTATATCAAATCATTCAGCATTCAGATTCCTAAGAAGTGTGCAATTTGAAAATAAATTATTCTTTTTCAGTAATGTCTAATATTTGAAGTGTTGTCTGATACAGATAAAATGTAGCTTTGAAACCAATCTGAATTATATTTTCTACTGTTTTTTTTTTAAAATGAGAACTTTATCATTTTTACCTAAAACGTTTCAGTGGACTTTGAATTTTATTTTGATAAATATAAACATTTTCTTTCACAATTGACAGCAGTTGCCAGTATTTATTTCTTTTCAACACAAACAAATATGTTTAAAAAATTTAAGACAGAGAACTTTGAAAGATTCCATACAATTCATCCAAAACTGAAGGACATAGATCTATAGATATTATCTTTGGCGATTGTTTTAACTAACTTTACCTGTAATGTTTCCCTTGAATCAAATCAATACTTGAAGCCAAAATACATTTTGTTTTTGTTTTTAGTTCAAATCCATTCACACTTCGTTAAAACATAAATTACAAACTAACCATCAAAAGATTTTTAAAGTCTCCTCCACCAGCAGATTAAAAACAAATTATGTTAACGCTTTGATTTCCAAATGCTTCCTTCTCTGCAATTTGAACTGACTTCAAAATCTATTGTTGGCAAAACAGATATTAACAGTCTTAACACAGCAAAATACCAAGAACTTCAAAAGCCTTGACCTTTGCTATCAGAGGAAACATTAATATAGGAGCATCAAAATATAAATTATTTGGCATATGTTATGAAATGTTTGATATTTTATCATCATGGCGATAGATGATTTACAAATATTTCTCTCTTTCCTCTAAACTTCAAGTATTTATGCATCCCACTCATTGAACCCATGATATAAGTAAGCTGCCTTCACCCGAGTCTTCATTCTGCCAGACTTCATTCTGCGGAGTTTAGAAGTTTTGTATTAACTTTTAAGTGCACTAAATTAGAAATCGGTCGCAAAAACAATAAAATGAAGACTTCTTTAGTTTCAATTTCAAAACCCAATATATTAACACCTTTGGCCAAAGGTTAAAGTTATTATTTGAAGATTTAGTTATCAATTTCAAGAAGATAAACAGTCAGGTTAACATAAGAAGTCAGTTAGGTTAGCAAAAGAAGTCGGGTTAGCATAAGAACTTAGGTGAGCATAAGATTCACTTCATAGATTGAGGTCTTTGTTAAGTTTTCCTACCGTCTCCTGTTGATCGGATGCAATGCATGTAATCCAGCCAGCCTGGATGAATTCAAAATAAATGATGTCTTCCCCAATAATTGTCAATCCTAATTTTGTTTCAAGGTACCGTTTGGGGCAAATAGTAAATATGTTATTTTTGCTTCAACTCAAATCAATAATGCCAAACATGGAGCTTAATGTCACACATGGAACTTATTGTCATTCATGGAACTTAAAGGCCTACATTGTGAAAATCAGACTCGGAAATCGTTTCAAGTTTTAAAAAAAAAAATAATATTAATTCTTAAATAAGAATTTAAAAAGAAAAATCGCCTGTGTGCTCACAATGAACAAATTTACATGTGTTTTGTTACTGTTAAGCTTTCCCGACTGTTGTACATGTACTTATTAATCTAGACTCTAATTTCTTAATTTTCTATGGTTCATTCATGTGTACATAGCATACATCTAATTCCTCTTTATTAAAAGTTGTATTGAAATATATACATTTTTTCTTTCACATTACATAGGCCTACCATATATCCCGAATGCATACCATTTATCCCATTAGTAAACCTATCCCTACAATAGATCCCATTTTACAGTCATTTTTTTATCATGAAGTCTATAATGGTAAACCAATTTACATGCGTGATGGTTCCTATTGTAAACCAATTTACATGCGTGATGGTTCCTATTGTAAACCAATTGACATACTTGATGGTTCCTATTGTAAACAAATTTACATACATGATGGGTCCCATTGTAAACCAATTTACATACATGATGGTTCCTATTGTAAACTTAATTTACTTACTACACAATCCATTGTGACCAGATTTACTTATTTAATGTTAGCTGCTATCGTAAACCAGTGATGTGCTGATAGCTCCCAACTGTTTATAGGCCAGTGTTTCAAATGGATCAACCTTGTCTTAGCTTACAACTAGAACGTTAAAAGCTACTGAATTATGTTTCCTTGTTTGATATCTTTGAGATATGTTACAACCAAAAAAAACAAACAAACCAACCTTCTGTGGTATTGTGATCTGTGTGATTTTTATTCTAATTTATTCAATAAACAAATTTGAACAACATTTCTTGGTTTCATTTGCTTGTTTGTTTGTTATATCTTGCCTTGCCAATTCTCAAATAAGTTTGTTGAGTTGTGTGGCAGGCATCTTGCCACCTTTAAAATAATTTTTTTTTTTGATTGGTCAAAGTAGGGAATTGCAAGAATAAATTTTATTGTTCCTGTTAACAACTCAGAAGTGCTATGTATCTGTTATGTATCTGTTATGTATCTGTTATGGATCTGTTATGGATCTGTTATGGATCTGTTATGGATCTGTTATGTATCTGCTATGTATCTGTTATGGATCTGTTATGGATCTGTTATGTACACCAATTATTCGAATGCCATAACAAGATTCATTGACATATGTACTAGAGACCGACCAAATTTCAGCTTCGGTGCCGAAAGTGGCCCTTTTATCACTTTCGGCCAATATCCGGCCGAAAGTGACTCAGGTTTTTGGTCATCTAATACTCAGCGAAAGCGATATTTAACAACAAACTAAGCGACATTTAAGAACAAACTAAACGATCTTTAAAGCAAACTAAGCGATCTTTAAGAACAATCTAAGTGATCTTTAATAACAAACTAAACGGTCTTAAAGAACAAAATAAACGATTTTTAAGACCGAACTAAATTATCTTTAAGAACAAAATAAAATGATCTTTAATAGTAAACTAAATGATTTATAAGAATAAACTAAGCGATCTTTAACATAAAACTAAATGCTCTTTAGGAACAAACTAAAAGATCTTTAAGAACAAACTAATCGATCTTAAGGAAAAAAATCAATTATCTTTAAGAACAAACTATGGGATCTTTATGAAAAAACTAAGCGATCTTTAACAACAAACTAATCGATCTTTAACAACAGACTACGCAATCTTTATGAACAAACTAAACGATCTTTAAGAACAAATAAAGCGATCATTAATAATAACTGGACGATCTTTAACAACAAACTAAGCGATCTTTAAGAACAAACTAAAGGATCTTTAACAACAAACCAGGCGATCTTTATGAACAAACTAACCAATCTTTAAGAAAAATAAAGCGATCATTAACAAAAACTGGACGAACTTTAACAAAAAACTAAGCGATCTTTAAGAACAAACTAAACGATCGTTAACAACAAACTAAGCGATATTTTCAATGAACTAAGCGATCTCTATGAACAAACTCACCGATCTTTAAGAACAAACTAACCGATCAATAGCAAGCAACTAACGATCTTTAACAAAAAACGAAACCATCTTTAAAAACAAATAAAGCGACCTTTCAGAACAAATTAAGTGATCTTTTAGAACCATATCAGAATAACAATTTTTA
The DNA here is from genome assembly GCA_964033795.1 of Lymnaea stagnalis. NCBI lineage: Eukaryota > Metazoa > Mollusca > Gastropoda > Lymnaeidae > Lymnaea > Lymnaea stagnalis. Next base: position 2,338,636 of record CAXITT010000035.1, read on the forward strand.
GAGACCCGGTTTTAATAAAATGATATTTTTCATTAATTTTGCACCCCAACCCCCCCCCCCCCC
>CAXITT010000035.1:2339680-2357894 GCA_964033795.1 Lymnaea stagnalis
TTTTTTTTTTGTGTTTATTTATTTATTTTTTAAATATTTTTTCTTGATTTATTTAGACTAAACTTTATTCTGCCATTTTGACGGAAAAAAATTTAAATAATCCCAAAAAATAATTTTTAAAAAGTAAATAAATAAACATAAAAAAAAAAAAAGAACTTATCTACTAAACCTAGAAATACGATCTCCCAAAAGGCTTTGAGTGCCGCTTGGAATCAGCCATTCGTCAAAACGACCAAATAAATACACGTCCCACTCCAAATAGAGTTAACACCAAATCTAACATCTTAATTGAAGAAGGTCCTAATGCCGCACAGATACAATTGTATGTCGTACCATGTTCAAATGGTCACATGAGGGTGCCGACCGAGTAGCGCCACTAGAGGGTGCCGGCAGAGTAGCGCCACTAGAGGGTGCGGACTACCCCAGATGAAACCCTTTTAAGGGAATGACATGGAAAATTTCAAATTTGACAACGTTCGTTCAAGTCCGTTTAAAAATAACTCAGTTGATCACATGAAACAAGGCGACACCAGACCAGGGTGCCACAAGTTCAAGTTTCCACCTTAGCATAAGGTTTCCCCCAGAGCAGGATGTCATTAGACAAAGCAGGTTATTGACAGAGCAGGGAGTCACTACAGCCACAATAGCTAAGTCATGTCTGACAATAGCTAAATCATGTCTGATAATAGCTAAGTCATGTCTGACAATAGCTAAGTTATGTCTGACAATAACTAAATCATGTCTGATAATAGCTAAATCATGTCTGACAATAGCTAAATCATGTCTGACAATAGCTAAGTCATGTCTGACAATAACTAAATCATGTCTGACAATAGCTGAATCATGTCTGACAATAGCTAAGTATCTCTATTGATTCTTGGGTCAAAACTGAGATACGTATTTTTTTTTAAATTCCACAAATAGCATCTGAAAGTGACGTCAACACTCGCATTGTGAAAGTCAATCAACATTCAGATTTGATCAACCTGATGCTGGCGACGACTGAAACATACATTAAACAACCCCTACAAAAAACGTGTTTGACATAAAGCGTTTATATGTATTTAAAAAATGTTTTACATTTATATTTAATGTCCCCACCGCTTTTTCACCTTAGATTTATTTCGCCAAATATTTCAGAAAAGAACAAAAGAAAATATTGCGCACCAAGCGCACTTACGATGGTTTTTTTTGTTGTTTTTTTTTTGTTTTAAATCTCATTTAGTTATCGGGAATTTTATTTCGTGAGATCATTGTCACCATAGTTCCTTCATCTTCCTTTTGAAAAACACGAAAAACCCGAATTTTGGGGGCTAGGGCTGAAAAGTTGATAGAATGTGTTGAAACTTATAGATCTATGTATCGCAACAAGTCTATGTGCTAAGTTTCAGCTCGATAGGTTGACGGGAAGTAGGTCAATTAGCCGTCCGAAGATTTTTGCTACCCAGCCTGAAAGAAATACACGAACAAAATCAAATTTATTTTAAAGTATTTTTTAAAAAAAAAGATGTCAGGTTCCTCTAAAATAATGAACAAACCCGCGGTAACAACCTTGACCTTGATGGTGACGTTTTCTTTTTACAGTTAACTTAACGCTTATTTGACCTTTGAACCAAGGCCAATAACCGTTCATGAAAACTAAGACATGAAATGAAATAATACGAGGCTGTCTCCACCTGTCAGCTCAGTGATCACCGTCTCAGGCAACGCATTGCCCTCTGTACAAACTATAACTTATGTTCTTGTTTGAACAGCTGACGTTGATAATACCTCAATCATGTTTACTAGCACCACTCGAGTAAATAAGCGTTAAGAATTAATCTGTTTCTGCTTCCAATGGATGTGGGGCAAAAAATGAAATGAAACATGTCGGAAGGTCCTCTATAAATTTAAAGTACATTCATTACCTGTGTACTGTATATTGATTCCGCCTTAGTAAGAATCTATTGTTGTTGTTAAAAGCTAGATGTTCTCTTGGACTCATATTTATTCAAACCTCTTTGTTTTTTACCAAGACCGCTAATGATACGACAATGTAAAACATTTTTTGTCCAACTTTGTATAATGTTAATGTTCTTTATGTTTCCTGATATAATCCACCACCACCCCCTTGTGTAGTCTTTCCTAAATCTACTGAGCATTTTACCGCCCCCATGGAATCCCACGTTGAGAACCACTGGGCTAAACCAGTGAGCTATTTGCTCCACCTGTGACTACTATTGTTTCATTCTATCGCCCCCCCCCCACCCCCCGGCCCAACGCCTTTGTTCAAATACCAAACTGATCTTGGTGATTTACCGCCCCCATGGAATCCCACGTTGAGAACCACTGGGCTAAACCAGTGAGCTATTTGCTCCACCTGTGACTTCTATTGTTTCCTTCTATCGCCCCCCCCCCCACCCCCCGGCCCAACGCCTTTGTTCAAATACCAAACTGATCTTGGTGTGGTCAAACATGACTGATTAAGTCAACACATGGTACACCCTCCGAGTCAGGTGAAAGTTGGAGTTCAACTGTCTCCACTTACCCCGTGAACTGTCTCCCTTTACCCCTTGAACTGTCTCCATCGATCCTGTGAACTGTCTCCACTTACGCCGTGAACTGTTTCCACTTACCAGGCCAGGGTTGCCAACTCAATAAAATAACATTTACTGACAAATATAAGAACTCTCAACAAAATTTACGGACAAAAACAATTTTTTACGGACACATTTAACATAAAATGTTGACCTTAAAACGATCTGTCTAAACAAGTCCGTCTTGCCGCGATGCGTCTCGCCGCGCGAGCCTAGCTGTCCAGAAAGCTCTTACAGTTTATTAATAGACTAAAACAATTTAAAACTTAAAATTTAAATCAAGAAACTAGATATCACAAACATGATTTACTGGGGGTTTTAAACGTTGAGATTCCACGATTTGTCGATTTTTTTTTTTTACGGACGTCTTAATTTTTTAACGGAATTTTACAGACAGGCAATGTTACGACAAATCTTTACGGACTGTCCGTAAATTTACGGACGGTTGGCAACCCTGCCACTTACCTCGTGAACTGTATCTATCGACCGTGTGAACAGTCTCTACTAGCCTGTGAACTGTCTCCACTAGCCCGTGAACTGTCTCCACTAGCCCGTGAACTGTGTCTATCGACCGTGTGAACTGCCTCTACGGACCTCGTGAACTGTCTCCAGTGACCTCGACTCATGAAAAGTCAGGCAACCTAAAAGCTTCAGACCAGCAAACCGTAAAGGATGCTGATGCACACAGCCAAGCTAACAGCCCACAGCCAAGCTAACAGCCCACAACGGACACTTTTCTCTTGATAGATCATTTCATCTTAGATAAGAGTCGCTCTCAGGGGTTTAAAAAAAAAAGAAAAAGAAAAAGAAAAACCCGATAATCCTGTGTGTTACTTAACTTTAAGAAATATTATTTTAAAACTTTATTATTTTCGAACTTTTAATGCAACGCCCCCCCCCCCCACCACACACACACACTTGTTTGTTTTCCTTTCTTCGTCATCTGCCATACGACGTAAGAAAACGAAACCATGTTAACCTCAGGTCGTTTAAGTTCACATCTTTTCACAGCACCCAGAAACGCGATCGCTCTGTTTAAATTTCAAACTTTAAAAATTTCAGAACAAATTTCGATAATTTCATTGGGAAGTTGCTATTGCTAGTAATGGATATCGGAAGATCAGTACCGGTATAAAAAACAACACTAGAAAATACAAGAAATCTAACACGACCTTCACTCAAGTGTTTGAAAGGTCATATGGAGAATACTTTCTACATTTATTTGCCGACACGAGTAAGTTCATACCCAGAACCGTTCAATGTCAAGGTCGGGGAAGGCCGCGCAGTCGGTGAGTACATTCGTGCTGGACACTGGTCGAAAAGCGTTGAGCTGAACTTTCTTGATGCCGTCGGCCCCGGTGACCGTGTCGCAGATGACCTTTGAAAATTTTATCCTGGCGATCTGCTTGACCTGGTCCGAGGTGAACGAGCTGACGTCACCAAGGTTCTCAAACCAGAATCTGTCCCCGAATTTGAGATCCCTGAACTGGTCGCCGAGGATGAGCGAGTAAAGCCCACCGACACTCCCGCCGTTCACGGGAAACTCGCCGATGGCGCCACTGTAAAGGTCAATGTCGTCGACGGACGAATAGACCCCACGGTACCGGATAGCTCCTTGCTCCATCGTGTCGAATGTCTTTATGGGCAACCCAAAATACGCAAGCCATTCGTTGTACGGCGGAAGTCCGTGGTCGCGGCCTCGTTGTATATTTAAGGCGACGATGTCTTGTCCAGTCTTCGGACCGCCTGGCTTTTCGAACATTCGGTCGGTCATTCCCTTGGTGTACCACCGGTCCGCTCTCTGGCAGTTTTCAGTCAACAGTGCCTCGGTTAAGTTCTTTAGAGAGTTCAAGACGAATTTCGGTCTCATGAAGAGGTCACCGGTCTCCACGACTTGTCCGTTGATCGTGAGGCTGTCGGACACTAAGGAATGACCGAAGCGGTAGGCGGCGGTCGAGAACACGTTAGAAAGCGCCGGGTCAATGGAAGAGTTGTAGCTGTAGTTACCAAACAGGAGACCGTACTTGGACGCCGCTTGGCCTAAAATCTGAACCATGAACTCATCATATGATATTCTCTGTATCACGGCGATGACGAGTCGCCTGGCTTCTTGGTACAAGATCTCATCACTCCAATCACCGTGTATCGCCTTCAGTCGGTCGCAGATCTTGTTGTGGTAGCGTAGAAACATGGTGTGCAGGGCAGACAACCCTGGGTAAGCGTTGACCCGGACATCCCCTGCCTTGAAGCAGTAATCTCCCGGTTGCAATTTGAAGCACGTCTCGTCCGTAGCCGCCTCGTCGGCCGGGAGGAAGTCCTCCCCGTTGATGGTGACGACTCTTAACTTTCCGTTAACCAATGTCCTCAGAGATCGGGCCAGCTCCTCGGTGTGGCCATAGATTTGAGACCCATCAATCCACGGGGTAATGGCGTTGTACTGTTGTCTGATGCCGTTGTCGTCAACCGCTGGATCCGATCTTGTGAAATCCCTACATCTATTGAGGAAAATAATATTTGACATATCTCAGTTCTCAAGCGTTTTCAAGTCATGACCCCATTTATGTTAGAAGTTAAGTGACCCTTACCAAAATGAATTTTGGTAAAAAAGGCTTTTAAATCTTCAATAGGGTAAATTCTTAGAAAGTAAAACATTTCAAACCTTAATTTTTCAGTATCATGTAATTGACAACGTATTTAATGTCATGCTTGGAAGTGGTAACTTAACCCTTAAGACACCAAATAAAAAAACAAAAAATAAGGGTTTAAAAAATGACTGCTTCTCTTAGTCTATTGTTTCAGTCAGGGACCTCACATAAATCCGTTCGCAAACCAATTTGAGGACATGGGCGGAAAACCTGTGCTCTTGTAAATTTATAATGCCAAAATTGTCATGTGTCACGTTTCTTCCCCTTCCAAAATCAACATAGTAAGATATATTCTCGAGCTAAGCCAAATCCACAGAGATGAGATCATGAGAACCCTTGGTCACATGGAAACCCAAAACTGTATCGGCAAACCGCTTCCGCGCACCCAAAGCTATACCAAGTAAAGTGGTCCTCAGCCGTCCGCTCTATCGCTACACACCAAAGTGGTCGCATTACTTTTGGAAGCCTCCTTGCTACTTTTCGATGTTGTGACCCATGGATTTAAATCTAAAGTTAATTTTTCTCCACATTACAAAATTTGGCTTCTTAAATCTCTCTTTTTCTCGCCCCCCTCCCCCTCCCTCTCCCCAAGCACATGCTGTTTTTCTTGCAGCCGAACAAAAAAAAATTGAAATGTGAATGTTTAAGGCAATCTAAATTATTCATTGGAGTTCTTTTGTTGTTTTGTTCAGATATATTACCGAAATTAAAATTGGACAATATTTCGACATATATTTATTGCTAAAACTTGTAACATTATTACCAAAATTGTGTATCTATAAAAAAAAAAAAAAGGTGACTTAAGCAATGCAATGTTTTTTGTTTCTCAAAATGTGTTGATACCACACGCTTAAGGAAATGCTGTAGAAGAGTCCACTTAGTTTTTTTGTTTTTTTGTTCAGATATATTACCGAAATTAAAATTGGACAATATTTCGACATATATTTATTGCTAAAACTTGTAACATTATTACCAAAATTGTGTATCTATAAAAAAAAAAAAAGGTGACTTAAGCAATGCAATGTTTTTTGTTTCTCAAAATGTGTTGATACCACACGCTTAAGGAAATGCTGTAGAAGAGTCCACTTTTAAATAAAAAAAAAATCATAGTTTTCGTTAAATAACTTCTATTAAATTTTTTTTTTTTTTAAATTTCACCCACGCACGAGCTTGCTATTACCTGGTAGTGAGGTCAGTAAACAGTCGGTCATTGCTGCCCACGATGATCGGAAAACAAGGGCCGCCGGTTGTGACGTCTGGGTGAAGGACACCGGACCTGACGAGTTCCGCCGTGCAGCACGGCGCGCTCGCCACCGTCGTGGGGGTCCTGGTCACGTCGTGGTCGAGAAACTGGGCCCACTGCATGACCATCAAGTTTACGTTGACAGCCGTGTGGTTCCCCGGGTCGTGGACCGCGACGCTGACCAACCGTGGACTGGGCAGCTTGGCGCCCGTCACGCCCGTCAGCCTGGGGGTTCGCCCATCGCCGTTCTCATACTTCGGCGCTAGGATTCTCCGGAACGTTGAGCCGGCCACCCCGAATGTCGGGTGCCTCAAGTTGTTGCAGCTGCCGTCGAACGACCGGTACCGGCTGGTTGGGTCGCAGGCGGCGACGTCACGCCGGACGTTATGGCGACGTTCGCGGATTTCATCTTTGAACCGACACGCCCCGACACCCGGCCATCTCGCACACAAGACCACGCAGACGCCCAGCAACCACAAGGCGCGTAGTTCCCAAATCTCGCCCATTCTCGTCGTCAGCACGCCACCTGTCTCATTAACGTCTCCACAAATGGGCTTTTCATTTTATACGCGACCGTCGCAGTGACGCATGCGATCAAGCAGTCATTTGATAGGCTTGCTTTGGTAGCATGCAAATACAAAAGCACTTTTATTGATCTACGTGAATGCGTCGAAAGTCAAGCGAGCGAAAAGGTGTTTCAACAAAGAACACAAAGCTAAGTATCATTACAGTGGAAACAAATGGACCAGTGCCAGGTACAACTACTTTTATAAGGGTAGGGAAGCCACATTTTAGTCTGCCAGTTAAACATTTTAGTTTTTAATTATAAAAAAAAAATATTTTAGAAAAAAAATAATTGAACATTAATAGTTAAAAAAAAAAAAAAAAAAAAAAAGAAAAGGGGAAAAAAAAAAAAAAAAAATACCCCCCCCCCCCTTTTCCACACTTTTATGTTATGTTTGATGAAAAAGCGATTGTCTGAAATTTAGACACGGTTGATTTTTAAGAATTATTTTTTTTTAGCTGTGTAAATCTCAGTAGGAGATGAGGAAGAAGAAGAGAAAGTCAAAGAAAAAGTTGGGAAGATACCATCAAAGAGTGGACGGGACTAAAACTAGGCGATGCTGTGCGAAGTGCCGAAGACAGAGAGGAATGGAAGAGGATAGTTTTCATGTCATCTGTGGCGCCCCAACGGTCCAAGGACTAAGGGACATGATCATGGTGATGGAATCTCAGTAGATGTTTTACAGAATCCAGTTTTAATATCGAAAAGTCCCGTGTTAGTTTTTAGTAGCTGGCATACCAGAAGCAAACTGTATACGAGACTACCCTCACAGCACATCCCATACCAGCCTCTCAAACAGAATGCACGAGTAATGCTCTACACAGGACAGCGTTGTCACGGCCTCCATGTTTCTCCCCCATTCCCACAAGCTGTTGTATTGCGTTCACTTAATTTCCCGCTCACGTAATGACATCCACTCAGTAAACACAACAATGATTGGTCACTCATAGTTGAATGCACACTAGTGGCAGCGCTGAGCGACATATGCTGTGGACGTGGACGTAGAGGCTACTTTTTGATCATGGCTACTTTTTGACGATGGCTACTTTTTTTATCATGGCCACTTTTTGACGATGGCTACTTTTTGACGATGGCTACTTTTTTACCATAGCTAATTTTTGAACATGGCTAATTTTTTATCTTGGCTACTTTTTGACCATGGCTACTTTTTGACGATGGCTACTTTTTGACGATGGCTACTTTTTTACCGTAGCTAATTTTTGACCATGGCTACTTTTTGATGATGGCTACTTTTTGATCATGGCTACTTTTTTTACCATGGCCACTTTTTGAAAACATCAGTTGATATCAGTGGTGTGCCTTGACCAGACATTACCGGGGCGGACTTACACAATTTCGCCCCCCTCCCCTCCACACAGATTTTAATTATATTCCGTACAGCATTGCTTCTAATAATTAGTATTATTTTCAGGTTAAATAGTATGCAAAAACAGTTGATTCCATTGCATATATGAACAAACAGTTGATTCCATTGCATATATGAACAAACAGTTGATTCCATTGCACACATGAACAAACAGTTGATTCCATTGCACATATGAACAAACAGTTGATTCCATTGCACATATGAACAAACAGTTGATTCCATTGCACATATGAACAAACAGTTGATTGCATTACATATATTATGAACAAACAGTTGATTCCATTGCACATATGAACAAACAGTTGATTTCATTGCACACATGAACAAACAGTTGATTCCATTGCACATATGAACAAACAGTTGATTCCATTGCACATATGAACAAACAGTTGATTCCATTGCACATATGAACAAACAGTTGATTCCATTGCACATATGAACAAACAGTTGATTCCATTGCACATATGAACAGTTGATTCCATTACACATATGAACACACATTTGATTCCATTGCACATATGAACAAACAGTTGATTCCATTACACATATGAACAAACATTTGATTCCATTGCACATATGAACAAACATTTGATTCCATTGCACATATGAACAAACAGTTGATTCCATTGCACATATGAACAAACAGTTGCTCTTCATCTAACAGCTTGATACTTTCGAAAGGGCACACAAATATACGAGTGACTTCAAGGATTATTGGACATTAACAAAAAAAATGGTTGTCATTTAATGGTGGAAATCTATTAATAGAGCATGCGGGCATTCTGTCTGGCCAATCTCATTTACGTATTAATAAAACATCCTGGTATTCCTTTTGGCCAATCTCTCAACAGCTGTTCGGTAACTCTACTTTAAGGTGAGCCAGCATTGTGAGTCTTAACCTAGATGAAAACGTGTTGACATGTTGTACATTCAGTACAAGCTTCCTTAATTCCAAACACAATAAGTTTGTCTCTCTCTTTAAATGCGAACTATGAGACCTATGGTCTATATACGCTCAGGAAGATGATCACTGTATGCACCCATTGAAGCAAAATCTAAAGTGGGAATTCTAGGAACGAAGTTGGCAATGGACCTGCTAGTAATAAGGATGCTATGCGTTGCCAAATAATTAATTTAGCCACAAAGGAAATGACAATATTTGTACCCTTGTGACAGCAATTTTTGAATTTACCGTCTGATGATTTTTTTTTCATCTTTAAATTTGAGCGATTCCCAAAACCTGACATAATTGGTTAAGTTAATTTCATCATATTTCTGTTCAAGTATTTCAGCATCAACATAAGTGTCTTGACTTGAAATGTTTGTGTGACGTGAATTTCGAGTACGACAAACTTGATCAGCTACCAGCGCTCTACGCCACACTACATGCGCAATACGTCATACTTCATGCGCACTACGTCACACTACATGCGCTCTACGTCATAATACACGCCTTTTAAACTTTTAAAATGATTTAAAGAATATCATAAGCATAACTACACAGGCTTGTGACACACTGCAAAATGAAGGGCAAAAAAATGATTAAATAAGTCTGTTATTTTCTAAAAAAAACTTTACTTTGATATAGTCTCAAACCCAGAATCGCTCTATATCAACGTCTGCTAAAGTTGAACAGTCGGCGAGACTATTCTCCGGGGACACTGTTTGGAAAGCGTTTAGCTGAATCTTAGTGATGCCGGCGACCGTGTCACAGATCACCCTGGACAGCTTTAGTCCGGCTATCTGACTAACCTGGTCGGCGGTGAAAGAGCTGACGTCATCAAGGTTCTCAAACCAGAACCGGTCCCCAAACTTGAGATCCCTGAACTGGGCGCCCAGAATGGCCGAGTAAAGTTGACCGACCCTTCCCTGGTAGGCCCTGGTCTCGCCGGCAGCTCCACCGTAAAGGTCTACGTCATCGACCGACGAGTAGACCCGTCCATACACTTGGCCTATGGTCTCGAAGGTCGCCCTTGGAAAGCCGAAATGTTCCAGCCAGTCGTTGTAAGGGCGAATGCCGTGGTCGCGACCTCGTTGAATATTTCTAGCGACGATGTCGAATCCCGTCTTAGGCTTATTCGGCTTTTCAAACATACGGTCCGTCATGCCCTTGGCGAACCAGCGGTCGGCACCATGAGAACGCCCTCTAAGAAACGCCTCTGTCACGCCTTTAAGGGAGTTTAAGACGAATTTCGGCCTCGTGAAAACGTCCCCGGTCTCCACGACTTGTCCGTTGATCGTGAGGCTGTCGGACACTAAGGAATGACCGAAGCGGTAGGCGGCGGTCGAGAAGACGTTAGAGAGCGTCGGGTCAATGGAAGAGTTGTAGCTGTAGTTACCAAACAGGAGACCGTACTTGGACGCCGCTTGGCCTAAAATCTGAACCATGAACTCATCATATGTTATTCTCTGTATCACGGCGATGACGAGTCGCCTGGCTTCTTGGTACAAGATCTCATCACTCCAATCACCGTGTATTGGCTTCAGTCGGTCGCAGATCTTGTTGTGGTAGCGTAGAAACATGGTGTGCAGGGCAGACAACCCTGGGTAAAAGTTGACCCGGACATCCCCTGCCTTGAAGCAGTAATCTCCTGCTTGCAGTTTGAAGCACGTCTTCTCCGTGGCCTCCACGTTTTCCGGGAGGAAGTCCTCCCCGTTGACGGTGATGACTTTCAACTTCCCGTTATTGAACGACCTCAGAGACCTGGCCCTGTCTTCGGTGTGGCCGTAGATGTGAGAAGCGTCAATCCAAGACGTGGCCTCATTGTACTGCTGTCTTGTGTTGGTCAGATCTGTTCTATGGTCGGACCGTTGAAATTCCATACATCTGGGGGGAAGAAAACGAGGAGATCGATATTTAAAAAAAATAAAATTTAACCTTTTTTTATATACCGTAGTTACATGCCCTTACATAGTTACATGCCCTGATATAGTTAAATGCCCTTATTCAGTTACATGCCCTGGTATAGTTACATACCCTTATATAGTTACATGCCCTTATATATTTACATGCCCTGATATAGCTACATGTCTTTTTACAGTTACATGCCCTGATATTGTTACATGCCATTTTACAGTTACATGCCCTTATATAGTTACATGCCCTTATACAATTACATACCCCGATGAAGCTGCATGCCTTGATAAGTTGCATGACCTTCTATAGTTACATGCCCTTCTAGAGTTACATGCCCTCTAGCTAGATTTTTTTCTAGGGCTTACTTTTGGTTGACATATATTTTTTCAATGGTCTGTGGTCACAATGACAACCCCATTATCCTTTTTTTTTCTGTGTGTGATTAACATATCCAAGACGTGAATTTTGTGGTGAATAGTTTACATTTTTTTTTTTACATTCTCTGCCCCTCATGAAAAGTCAGCAGTTTTCTAGAAGCCCCCTCCTCTTTGGTTTGTTTTGTAACCCTTACTGGTTCCCCATTACTGGGTGGTTCCCTATTACTGGGTGGTTCCCCATTACTGGGTGGTTCCCCATTACTTGGTGGTTCCCTAACCAAGGATGTAAATGTAAAGGAGAGAGCGTGTTTGCTGATGTGTGGTCTGGGAGAACATTGACTACGGTGAAGAGACGGTACGAAAGTGCTGCTGAGTGGTCTGGGAGAACATTGACTACGGTGAAGAGACCCGCGTACGAAAGTGCTGCTGTGTGGTCTGGGAGAACATTGACTACGATGAAGAGACCCGCGTACGAAAGTGCTGCTAAGTGGTCTGGGAGAACATTAACTACTGTGAAGAGACCCCCGTACGAAAGTGCTGCTGTGCAAGAGGCATCTATCCCCCCCCCCCACCACCCCGCGTAGACACACCTGCTGCTGTGTCAACATTCGTCTTGGGTATCGATATTCAGTGGATCTTAAAATTGTGTAACTTTTAATCGTATTTTTCTGTTAGCAATAGCAAAGTAATAAATTGTTTTGTTTTTTTCCTATTCACTACCTCTGGTATTGCTTTTAAAAATAATTAATTAATCTTGGTTCATTAAATTATTTATATTAACTTAACTTTTGTTCGTGTTTTATGCTATTTCTCACGTGACCTGTCCCGGATATGATTATGAATATGTGAACCACTGATGAGAGACGGTTGATATGGCTAATTTACAAGAGTCTTATAAAGATTGGTTGGCCAATCAAAGTGTTTGATTGGGTCACGTGAGAACAACAAGTTTGAGAGTTGCGCTGCCATGATGAAAAACTGTGACTGTAGATCGATGTTCTGTTTGTTGTATGTGAGATGTCGAAATGAAGAGAGGTGTTGTGAAATTATTATAGGAGTTGACATTTAAGTAATGTGATTAAATATATCTCTCAATTCTGTGCAATCCTATATTTCTTCATTTGGATATAAATGTGAACGTTTAAATTAAAATATAAATCATCGTTTGCACCGTAACGACTCAAATACTATTTATAATAATAATAATAATATACTATACTATATAGTAAAACAAAATAATGCGTTCAAAAATAAATTTGAAGCAAAATTTTAACGTAAAAACTGACAAAAAGATTCGACCAACCTCCCGTCCGATCAAATTACCGTCGATCAATTTACCGTCGACGAAATTTCTTTCGATCAAATTTCCGGATACGAATTTATGGTGGCAGCGGTGTAGAAAATTGCAATAATTTTTTTTTTCAATAGTGTTTTTATGCATCATAATTCCGAAACTAAAGAACACTCCTAGGTTATCATATACTTCATTATTCGATGCATTTTATTACTGACCAAAAACTGTCCAATAAACAAAAGCAGTTGTATTTAATCATTTTGTAAAATTGCGAAGTTCCTAGTGCCACAACCACTATTTTGGACACATTGTCTAAGATTCGCATTATTTCTATGTTCATCAAATATTTATTTTCTTATTTAGGTATTGTTTAAGTGAATGTTTATAAAGAATTTGTTTACCATCAAATTAATCGGGATTCCTCTCACTTAATCGTGTTTAAAAATGACGTGATATAAAATCTCCTTTTAAATATATATATATATATATATATATATAGTAATAATTCTTTTAAAAAATAATTTAAAGAATGTTCATTTAATAATTGTTCACTTAAAAATGTTCATTTATCTAATACCTGGTGGAAACATCATCAAAATGGCGGTCCATCCTGTCGACAATGATAGGAAAACACGGGCCGCCGTTCACGACGTCCGGGTGAAGGACACCGGAAGTGACGAGGTCTGAAGAGCAGCAAGATCCGTTGAAGCTCGCCTGTAGAGTCCTGGTCAGATCGTGCGCCAAGAACTGGCCCCACTGCGTCAGCATCATGTTCGCGTCGTCTGCTGTATCGTTACCAGGTCCGTGAACCGTGACGCTGACCAACCGTGGACTGGGCAGCTTGGCGCCCGTCACACCCGTCAGCCTGGGGGTTCGCCCATCGCCGTTCTCATACTTTGGCGGTAGGATTCTCCGGAACGTTGAGCCGGCCACCCCGAATGTCGGGTGCCTCAAGTTGTTGCAGCTGCCGTCGAACGACCGGTATCGGCTGGTTGGGTCGCAGGTGACGTTACGTCCGCTGGGATCAACCCCGTGACGTTCTTCCTCGTGATCTTCATCGTAGCAGCTCACGTGTCGCCAGCAGACACACAGAAACAACAGGCTAAGAAACATTCTGTTCACAGAGAATGCAAGCATTTTTCCTTGTCGCGGCTGTAGACCAATTACTCGGTGTATTGAACAACCTGTTAATGTACGCACAGACTCAGTAGCATGACGGTGGGTTGAAAATGTGACAAATGAAGGAGAGAGAGAGAGAGAGAGAGAGGGGGGAGGTGGGGGTGTTTGGAAATGGGTTTGAGTCATCTGATTATAAAAAGCAACAAAGTCTTGTTCTAGACTTGTCAACCACCCTTAAGAGCCTTGATCTAGACTTGTCAACCACCCTTAAAAGCCTTGATCTAGACTTGTCAACCACACTTAAAAGACTTGATCTACTTGTCAACCACCCTTAAGAGCTTTGATCTAGACTTGTCAACCACCCTTAAAAGCCTTGATCTAGACTTGTCAACCACCCTTAAAAGCCTTGATCTAGACTTGTCAACCACCTACTTTCCCTCCTCCCTATTAAATCTCTCTCCCACTTACTTTCTGTCACAATTCATTGGCTGCCCTCTCGGATACTACTTCTCAGCTAAGTGCTATTTTTTAAAATTTTATTCTGTTTTTTTATGTTTGTTCGCTGACGAAGGCTTTTTGCCGACACGTTCGTTGTTTGTTGCGTTCCTTTTTTCAGGTTTAAACTTACTTTGTTTTACTTATTTCCTATTCAAGTTCAAGCGGTAAATTACAGAGAGAAAAGAATCGAGTGTTTAAGATGTTTTTTTTAAAAAAAGGAAAGAAAAGTGTAATTAAATCTTCCGTCGATGAAAACAAAATAGATATAATTATCAAGAACCACTTTTAAAATGTAATATTGAGTTTGTGAAGGAAAATTATTTTATTAATAGACATTCCTAAATTATTTTTTTTTTTAAATTGCTAGTCAGGCAACGAGTTTAAAATGGCAGCCGTCCCCATTTAATTAGACGCTTTGGTCTGTATAGTAGCGCAACCAACAGTGGACAGTCGTATGAATCGTGTTTGGGTGATAAAAGTTTTTACTAGATTTTAATATGTAACATCACATTTTTAGGCTTGCAGAGTTGTTTGTGGATGATGGTGATGTAAATGAAAACACAAACCTGCATGGTGGAGAAACCAGATTAAAGCAGCTGATTGATAGTGCGGTCACAACATGGCGGTGTCGTATTGAACTCTCCTGTCGTGTGTCAGACAATCTGACATGGAGTAGGTCCCATGCAGTGGCGTAGCGAGGGTGTTAGGCGCCCGGGGACAAGATCCATTTTTAGCGCCCCTTTTTATTTTTTTCAACCCTCAAACCCATTATTTTGATCAATAAAATAATATCAAAGCACATTTTGGCGACCCTGACTAGCTGGCGCCCGGGGACATCTGCCCCCCCTGCCCCCACCACGCTACGCCTCTGGTCACATGTGTTACAAGTTTACAAACACGTTAGCGAGGTTGATTGGTTAAGGATTTATTTTTAATTTTTTTTTGGTGTGTGCTTTAAGTTTAAGGTTAATTGAAATGATTCGGTTAGGGTTAGAGCTACAGTTAGGATAACACATGGGGAGACATGTAGTAGTAGGGTTAGGGTTAGAGCTACAGTTAGGATAACACATGGGGAGACATGTAGTAGTAGGGGGGCCCTGTTCTGATTATCACGTCAAGATTTGAAATTTCCACGTCTGAAAATTAAAATCCGGTTTCTAAGAAAGTCTTTCACACCGGCTCCCATGATCTGTCTGGTAGTAAGAAAGTCTTTCACACCGGTTCCCATGAGCTGTCTGGTAGTAATCGCATGTTGAAATCTTATTTTTCACAATAATGATACATAAACTCCATACCTTTCTGTCCTGTCATCTTCGTTTTGGAAAAGCCAACTTTCGGCAATAGCAAAGGCGATCACTTGCGTTATTGAACTACTATTTCTTCTTGTATTTTCATTTGTTCTGTTGGTGTTTGCAGAGGAAAGGCTCTTGGTCGAAATGGTCTTCTTGTGTTGTCCTGTCTTCTTGTGTTGTCCTGTCTTCTTGTGTTGTCCTGTCTTCTTGTGTTGTCATGTCTTTCTATTCAAGCTTCCACTAACCTTGTTCTACTCTTTTCTGTCGGGTAGGATGTGTCCAAATAGTCCATGGTGTTGCACAAGCGAGCCATGCCTCTGGCGAGACATTTATTATGGGTATAGGCCCAGTGTTTCGTTCTTGAGTAATGCCAACAAGAAGGAGTGTCTCTGATAAGGGACATCATTCATTCAATTCACGGTCTCCTCTCCCCTGACTCGATAAAGACCAGATGCTAAACGCATTGGGAGATTTTAAACAGATGCCATAAAACCTAAAAGAGAACCTTTGAATACCTTAGGGGGCGTCCATTAATTACGTCAACAATTTTTAAGCAATTTTGGACCCCCCCCCCCTCAACACCTGTCAAACTTTCAAAATTTTTCCCCCCCCCCCCCCCACACAATAAAAAAAAATATAATGAATTATAATATAAATACATTTTACTTTGTGCTGATCTATTTTAAAAACACGAAATTGTAGGAACATTTTTTTTTAATCAACAAGATTTTATACTTACATTTTATAATGCAGAATCAATGAAAAGATTGTTAAAGTTAAAGACTAATTATCATTGTTTATGGAAGAATAAATATGATTGTCAGTAAAGCTGACGATTGTAGCATAGTTTCTCGCTGCTATGGTCTTCCCAGGGAGTAGCCAGGCGTTGCACTACCGTCTGATTGATCATTGTTCATCTTGCAGAACTGATGTACCAGACAAGTCAACATCATACTCATCTAAACATTCAGTACTTACATTTAAATATAAGCATTGTCAGTGTGAGCCATAAGCTCTCTCTGTCTCCTGGCAGCTACTTCAACTACCAGCATTGGCCGAATCCTTTTTTGTTGAGCAGCAGATGGTCATTTCTTATGCATTGTCGTTGCTGTTGAACTTGCTATTTCAGCATGACTTGTGATGCAACATTGATAACAGATGTTACCCATTTTGCTAATCCGTTCAAGCAGCGATGTTATTATTACTCACTTTACTTTCCCCTAATTCTCAAAATATCGTTTACCTACTCTATTATCAATACCATTTATCTTGACTGCACATTACACTTGAACCTTGTTTCATACCTGCAACACAATCGCAAACATACCGCCCTACTCATTTGCGACAAACAGAATCTACAGGTGAAGAGAGGTCAACTTTTGACTTCTCTTACACTACCGTAACTAAATGTGCTAACATTCTGACCAGCCATCATCAGTACACAGACAGACACACATACAAAATAATACAATAAATCTTACATTGTTAATAAAAATCCTAAAAATTATACAACTATTTTAATTCTTCTTCTTCTATATCTTAAGGGCCCACGATCAATTTATTGATCATTTTGGCTCCTATGCATGTAGATGGGATTTGCAATGTTTCTGTTACTGGTGGTGATGAGGAAATTATGCACTAGGGGTTTGAAGGCTTGAACAGTCCCTGATTGTCTTGGGCAGGAATGAGCAGCTCCTATACTGGCTTCTTGCTGGTATGAGCCTGAATTGCCTGTCATGGCCTCGTCGCTGTCTATGGGGGAGAGGGACGAGTTTCTGTTTAATACCGGAACAGTGGACCAGCCCATTATTTATCTTGTACATCATGGAGAGCCTGGATTGTCGTCGTCGTTTCTCCAATGGTGACCAGCCTAGATTACACTCATTAAATTTGTTAAAATAATGTAATAACCAGTCAATTTTTAAGATTAAAATTTTAATAGAGAAGACACGATTGTTGACGTCAACTCATCTACCCCACTCCCCTTGTCAACAAGTATCAGACATTTCCGAACTCCCCCTCCCCCCAATTTATTGACATAATTAATGGACGACCCCTAAATACAGCGGTTCTCGACCCCTTTGGGGGTCGAATGACCCTTTCACAGGGGTCACCTAAGGCCATCGGAAAACACATATACCGTACTGTACAGTTATGAATTAGAAATGAAAATAATGTTGTGGTTGGGGGTCGCCACAACATGAACTGTATTAAAGGGTCGCGGCATTGGGAAGGTTGAGAACCACTGCCTTAAGATAATACATGATCATGTAAGCGCTACCGATATCCAACAATAAACTACTGACCCCTGCCGCCATAGTATAAAGTAGCTAGTGACAGCGATGTCACTGGGGGGGGGGG
>CAXITT010000035.1:2358679-2388947 GCA_964033795.1 Lymnaea stagnalis
CAGGGTACCATCAGAACTGCTTGCCCCAAGAGCAGGGTACCATCAGAACTGCCTGCCCCAAGAGCAGGGTACCATCAGAACTGCTTGCCCCAAGAGCAGGGTACCATCAGAACTGCTTGCCCCAAGAGCAGGGTACCATCAGAACTGCCTGCCCTATGAACAGGTTGCCCCAAGAGTAGGGTACCATCAGAACTGCTTGCCCCAAGAGCAGAGTACCATCAGAAAGGTGTAGTGTACATTTGTTGGTATGCATTTCGAATGACCTCTGGCGATGCCCAGTTTGTCGTCTCACGTGACTGCCCAACATTAAAAAAACAAAAAAAAACAAAACAAATGAAGTCAGTTAAGAATTCAATGACTCGCAGATGGAGGGAATAGACAAATAAAAGGCAACACACACACACACAACAGCCGATTGACTCGTTACTGGGAGGGATGAGTTGCACAGTTTTATTGTCTATCCTGATGTGTTAACAAGTTGAAATAATGGACAAAGTCAATCAAAGGCATGGAGACCTACAGCCAATGTGATTATAGCCAGCAGTTCTCAAACTGAGGAGCAATCAAGAAAATTGAGAAGGAGAATTTGGGAAAAAAATAAATAGATTCTTGATTTTAGCTAACAGCACTAAACCAGCAACATTGCAATAAATTAACAGGAAATGAAATATTTATGAAGAAAGCTAATTGACGAAACACAACGATGAAGTTGCTGATAAGTTATCATTGTTATGAACTTCTAATTTTAAAAAAAATAAATAAATAGTTGTATTAAGATATTAAAAAATGTAAGGCCATTTAGATTCACAGGATGATAAACTTAAGGTTGCCACGTTGTTGTCACTTAGGGTTGCTGTAACTTAGGGTTGCCAGGTTGATGTAACTTAGGGTTGCCAGGTTGTTGTTTTTTTCCCCTCAGGAAAAAAATAGAATATTTTCCACTTATTAAACATGTTATTTTTATTTGGGACATTTACTCCATCTGAACAACCCCATAACTTTAGTCTTATGGGAAAAACTTATGACCTGGCAACCCTTAATATGATGACTGCCATTTAACAGCTCAGCAATAAATACATCATTATCTATTTCACCATTCTGCTCAAAGAATGTTTTTTTTTATAAAAATACAAAAAGACCCAAATAATGTAAATAACAATGAAAATGCATACGCTATTTCAATAAAAACAATAAAATTTTATTCTATTTTTTTTTGCAAGTGCTTGCTGAAAAATTGCAATGTCTTTTAAAAGCATTGGTTAATTTAACTATAGACCCCACAACTTTTGAAATTTGGACCTTTCAAGGACATTTGACTAAATGATTATTTGGCTAAACATGAGTCTAATCCCTTAGCAAAGTTAACTGTAACAGCTCAACAAACAATTGTTATAAAATGAACCAAGGCAAATTAAAAGAATAGTGACATTAAAAAAGCTCTTCCCGCCCGCTCTTCGTACTTGATGATTCATAAAGGTACTGGATAGAACTGGAACCAATCCATTTACATTAAATTGCTGGCCACTAAAGAAATGTTGGCGATGAATCATTGAATGTATATGTATAAAACAAGAAATGTTACTTAGTGGACATAATATCATGACATATAAATCTAACAGCATATTCCTGTAATTGTGACCTCAAACTAAGTTTTAAGTCCAGACAATCCATCAAATTAACACCGTAAAGGGAGGTAAAAAAGAATAAGGACAGCCGATATGCAAGCAAGGGGCAAGTGACAAGCCACTGGCCGGGAACACTAGACAAAGAACAATTGAATTTAACAAGACTACCATGGTGAGAAATCCCAGTTTTAACTAATCCAATTATTCACATGCCCCCCCCCCCCCCCCCCCTCTCCCCCCCACCCCTCTCCCCCCCCCCATGGTGAGAAAACCCAGTTT
Source organism: Lymnaea stagnalis (assembly GCA_964033795.1). Lineage (NCBI taxonomy): Eukaryota > Metazoa > Mollusca > Gastropoda > Lymnaeidae > Lymnaea > Lymnaea stagnalis. Next base: position 2,360,584 of record CAXITT010000035.1, read on the forward strand.
TAACTAATCCAATTATTCACATCCCCCCCCCCCCCCACTTTTTCCCCCCAGAGCGTTGCCCCACCCATGGCATGATTTTTTACACCTCTTGTGTAAATGTTGGTTGAGTGTACTTTCTATATGATATCTGTGTAACCCAAATGTATATGTCATCATAAAGATTTGATTTTGAAGTTGAGATTAGTTTTCCAAGCAGTCATAATGTGGGAGGTGGGGCGGGCGGGGAAGGAGGAGACCAAACTGGGAATTATTTATAACTGTATCACACTCACATCAAGTAAGCAAATTATGCCAATTTTCTATTCAAAGTTTTATCAACTTAACAATGGTAATAGTCCCAACTTTCTCTCTTCTCAGATTTGCTTTGTTCATAGTTCCTGTAAACACTTTCTGACACTTGTTTAAACAAGGATATTAGTGACAAGTTTCTCTCTATACAGATACACTATGATATAATCAGATACACTATGATACAATCAGATACACTATGATACAATCAGATACACTATGATACAATCAGATACACAATGATACAATCAGATACACAATGATACAATCAGATACACTATGATACAATCAGATACACTATGATATAATCAAATACACTATGATATAATCAGATACACTATGATACAATCAGATACACTATGATATAATCAGATACACAATGATACAATCAGATTCACTATGATATAATCGGATACACTATGATACAATCAGATACACAATGACACAATCAGATACACTATGATATAATCAGATACACTATGAACATGGATTGGCTATAAAGTTATGATAAAAAAAAATCTCAATCTTTGCTTAAATAACTTGACATCATGCCCCAAATAAACTTTTTTTAAAAAAATACACATACCAAATTTGTTACAGTTATAAGTACAATCTATTTATTATTGTTGACCTACTTTCATAGTTATTTAGCAATTCTCACTGAAATTGTCCCTTCTTTTAAGGTGAGGTGGAAACCAAAATTACCCTGCAAAAGCTTTCACTAGTGCCTTACAAAAAAACATTACACAATTGTTGAATGTATCTGAAACTTTGAGTGTTCATTGAACAACACAGATTGTGATCTTCTCAAAACCTTACTGCACACCACACTGACCCAGCATCTGAATACACACCATACTGACCCAGTACCTGAATGACACACCACACTGACCCAGCACCTGACTGACACACCACACTGACCCAGCATCTGAATACACACCATACTGACCCAGTACCTGAATGACACACCTCACTGACCAAGCACCTGAATGACACACCACACTGACCTAGCATCTGACTGACACATCACACTGACCCAGCACCTGATTGACACACCAAACTGACCCAGAACCTTAATGACAATGACACCATTGCAGTAATGCAGAGAGTAAAATTGTTGACATGTCTTCTGACAGTTCTGTAAACTCAACAGTTGCCAAGAACCAGTCACAGCACACATTGAAATACTTTCTTGAATCTAGAATCCCAGCAGGAGAATAGTCACAAGTTTTCAACACCATTTACACGCAGTTTGCATTTATTAACTGAAATGCATTTTTAAATACACCACATCAATTTTGACGGTCATTATTTTACAGTTGAAAATATATCAATAAATCTATTTCTAAATACAATTGTCTATTAAATTATGAAAACTTAAACCATTTACAAAAAATATATAAACTTCCAGATATATGAGCTCTGTCCTTATCAACTTAAGAGCCCTTATTAAATTAAGAGACCATATTAAATTAAGGGACCTTATTAAATTAAGAGCCACCAAAAGACTTTAATAGCTTTGTTTAATTTTTATTACAGCAAATCAATTTGACCCAAGCATTTACACTGTTACCGGTTACGTATAATATTTAGCTATGGTAAATAAATCATCTATTTGTGCTGTTGCAGGTAGCCCCCCATTACACATTCATTAAAAAAAATCGAAATAAAAATGATATATATATTGGTAAAAATTGTATGTACACTAGTAGGAATTTACTTAATGGCCTACACAACTTATTTATAGAAGAGTTTGAAATTTAGTAGTGAATTGCTACTCAAAAATTGTGTACCCTCCTTTTTTGTATGCACTTGTTATATTCTGTGAACTTGTTATAATCTATTCACTTGATATAATCTATGCAGAATGAGCCAATTAATTGAGAAATATGTATCCTATGCATACCCCCCCCCCCAACCCCTACCAGCCATACACACACACACATTTGTCCAGTATTATCTCTCCTGAGATCTTTTAATTTCATATCTCTGAGTACTATCATCTCTATTTGAGTACTATCATCTCTATTTGAGTACTATCATCTCTATTTGAGTACTATCATCTCTATTTGAGTACTAAGATCTCTATTTGAAAACCATCATCTCTATTTTGAGTACTAACATACCTATTTGAGAACTAATGTTTCTATTTGCGCACTAACATCTCTATTTAAGTAATAACATCTCTATTTGAGTACTAATATCTCTATTTGAATACTAGATGCTAGAAAAGTGAATCTGGCGTCTTGTTCCCTTGTCAGTGTCAGATCATATATTATGTTTTCAACTATGACCAAGTGAACATTACTGACTTATTGACCTTGTTAAATAAGTAAAAATAAAATGATCACATTTCAACAACGAGGCTTATGTTACTATCAGACAAAATTATAATTACACTAAATGTATTCTAAATTGGGGGCATGAGGTATCCCTTACGAATTGAAGAAATAGTCCACATGCAAATATTATTCACTTCTTTCCAGTATCATGTAGATACAAAAAGAATGGATTTGAATTAAGACACACAACACACAAACTTGATGTATTTTGGTGCAAATGGTGGGTGGTCAGAAGGTGGGTGGTCTGAAGGTGGTTGGAAGGTGGGTGGTCTGAAGGTGGGTGGATGGGTAGTCTGAAGGTGGTTGGAAGGTGGGTGGTCAGAAGGTGGGTGGATGGGTGGTCTGAAGGTGGGTGGTCTGAAGGTGGGTGGAAGGTGGGTGGTCTGAAGGTGGGTGGATGGGTGGTCTGAAGGTGGTTGGAAGGTGGGTGGTCTGAAGGTGGTGGGAAGGTGGGTGGTCTGAAGGTGGTTGGAAGGTGGGTGGTGTGAAGGTGGGTGGTAGGTGGGTGAAGGTGGGTGGTCTGAAGGTGGTTGGAAGGTGGGTGGTCTGAAGGTGGTTGGAAGGTGGGTGGTCTGAAGGTGGTTGGAAGGTGGGTGGTCTGAAGGTGGGTGGTCTGAAGGTGGGTGGTCTGAAGGTGGGTGGTCTGAAGGTGGGTGGTCTGAAGGTGGGTGCTTGAGATTGAAGGATCAACAGAAGGTGACATTAACTAGTATTGTGCTAGGAATGACTTGCCATGTGACATTAACTAGTATTGTGCTAGGAATGACTTGCCATGTGACATTAACTAGTATTGTGCTAGGAATGACTTGCCATGTGACATAAACTAGTATTGTGCTAGGAATGACTTGCCATGTGACGTGACATCTTGTGTCCTGGAGCCTAAGATGCCTGGTTCAAGACTAACACAAAAGATGAGACATAGAAACAAAACACAAACAAACAAAACAATTCACACATTTCCTTAATTTAAAATTAATTTAAATGAAACGTCAAAAGACCACAGGTTAAAAAATAACTTCAATTGATAACCAGACATAACCAGGTGTTTCCACTGAGCAACAAAACTAAAAGTAAAGACACATGTGAGAAAACAAAGACATGTGAGAAAACAAAGACATGTGAGAAAACAAAGACATGTGAGAAAACAAAGACATGTGAGAAAACAAAGACATGTGAGAAAACAAAGACATGTGAGAAAACAAAGACATGTGAGAAAACAAAGACATGTGAGAAAACAAAGACATGTGAGAAAACAAAGACATGTGAGAAAACAAAGACATGTGAGAAAACAAAGATGTGAGAAAACAAAGACGTGAGAAAACAAAGACGTGAGAAAACAAAGACATGTGAGAAAACAAAGACATGTGAGAAAACAAATGCATCTATTTAATTATATAACTGATTAGTTTCCCCCTGGAAGTTGATGAAGGGATACATCTTATATAATGGCATGTGCCAACAACTTCTCAATAGCCCAAGTGATGAAATAAATAGTAGCTGCTCTCTATCAATCACTCAAATCTTTGTCCGGATGTCGTTACGTCCCTATATGTTAATGACAGGTTTATTTGTTGTTGTTTTCCAACATGTCCAAGTTACAAGATTCAATGGCCAGGAGGCAAAATAGAGAGAAATAGAAACATGATTTTAAAAATACTTGCCATGCTAAAAGCAATAAAACATTCATGAAATATGGGTCATTCATTAAAAATCTCTAACAAAGAATAAAATATGATACAATTGTTATGTGTTTACTTACAATTACCAATAAATAATAAATTATAATGATTCTGATTTTATACAATTTAGCCAAAATTTGACAAATTTTTTAGACAACAAATCACCAAGTATTCCAACTGGCAAGCCAGCCCCCCCTCCCCCCCCCCCTTCCTCTCTTTAAGAGTGTAATAAAGTGGTATAAATCAATATGTTTAAGAATGAAAACATATCACATTCAATAACTGATGTGTACATACACAAGGATATTTATGTAAAGGGTGATGCTCATGGCCATACACATACAGATTGGTAGATTCAGTGAGAGCCATTTAAAACTTGATGACATAAAGCATTGTATAGTATAAAATAAAAGCCTCAAGTGACACAGAGAGATATCATGAAAAGAAAAATAGCCTGGGAAAAAAAACAGAGTCCTCAGCTGCAAAATAAACAAGGAGTTAGGCAGCCATTTCTTACAAATTATCAGTCTATTAAAAAATGATGCATCAATTTATTAGTATAAAAACAAGACATTGATGTCTCAGTATAAACACACTAGGACAATGCTGGTCTAGAACCTTAGCTGCAAAGTTTTGAAAATATTGGGAATCCCTTTCCTTAGATATCCCCGGTTCGACTGTTGAGGATTATGCTGCTTGCTGGGAGGCTGTGTACATCAAATGAAAGATTGAATGGTCACCCGTATTCTTACATTCAGACAATAAATACACCCTCAGCTTGTGGTATAGTTTGATAAAGTTTGCACATTCTGTGCACCCCAGCCCAGGTTTCTGGTATGTTTTACACATTCCGTTCACCCCAGCCCAGGATTCTGGTATGTTTTACACATTTGGTGCACTCCAGCCCAGGCTTCTGGTATAGTTTACACATTCAGTGCACTCCAGCCCAGGCTTCTGGCATGGTTTACAATGGTAAGTTTTTGTGCCCTTTAAGAGGCAAGTGCTTCATTTTGCTCTACAAATTTGTAAAAAAATTAATTAGATTGCAAACAATAAATTAAAAATATATTGTTTTTACCAGTTACTCCATTTTAAAATATTTTATCTCTGGCACACCTTGCCATATTTACATATAGATTTAGAATAAATTTGTTAAGTTTTTTATATATTTTAATTCAGACCAATGCCCCCTCTAAATTTATAAATAATAAAAATGTGCCTCTAGTTCAGACAAATTAAAATACAGCTACAATAAAAAAAACAATACAAGTACCAACATCAGTCGTGAAGATGGCTCTTTTGGTACTTTAAAAACAACAAAAAATGGCATGGGGAAAAATTGAAAAGGGGCGGCACAATGTCAAATATTGTAACATGTACTAAAACAATTGAATACCATCAATATGTGCATATTGTTTTACAACATATATCATACATACTTGGTTCATTTTTTAAAATATAAAAATATGACAAAAACAAAAATATTATAGGACAATTAAAAAGCCCAGCTCTTACCCAAGACATGGTGACGTGACGCTCAGTGTATGTAAAACTATACATAAAACCGTTCTATATTTCTATTATACTAAAGATATTGCACGGAGAAAGAAAAGTAATCTATGCCATTTTTGTTTGTTTGCAACTTGTTAAAATATATGCACAAGTAAGGATATCGACTGAGTTTTGTTTGTGAAATAACCAATGCCATTTGATTGTTGGTGCGGAATTAGTCAGATATGAGGAGAAAATGGAAGGCAACAATATTTCATGTCTTTAAGGTATAGCCAGACTGAGAGAGCTGCAGAGTGGACAGACCATGAAAGGGTTGTGGATTCCGACCCACAATGATACATCAGTCTTATGGACTCTATGTTTCGGACCCAATTTGATACATTCGTCACATTAACTCCATGATAGGGTTGCGATATGTCAGTGTTCGTACAAACTCCCCCAGTTTGACAGATTTTGTCATTGTATTAAAATAGTCTATGCTGTACCGATGGTGAGTGTTATTTGTACATAGAAACCTGAAAGTTACACTACATGAATGGCTACTCTTCCTCTGCGTACATTGTGCATTGGTACTCACACTGCAGACAAAGTAAAGGTCTTTGAAAAATTTGAAGAATTGTAACAAAATATAATTATCATGGTTTTCATTTGTTACGTAACTCCCCCCACTCATTCCTCACTAAAGCTGCCTGTGATTTATGTATTACGCTAAAATTATATGATACTTCAGCCCACATTATTGAAACTTAGAAATCTACAAATTGTAAGTGTTGAGTTTTCTTATTTGACACCTTGGCCCAGACGTGGATCATCTAAGATTAGTAGTACCTTAGCCCAGACTCGGATCATCTAAGATTAGAAGTACCTTGGCCCAGACGTGGATCATCTAAGATTAGTAGTACCTTGGCCCATACTCGGATCATCTAGATTAGAAGTACCTTGGCCCAGACGTGGATCATCTAAGATTAGTAGTACCTTGGCCCAGACGTGGATCATCTAAGATTAGAAGTGATATTTGTATGCTTCAATACTGGCAATGTGAACAGGCTGTAACTATCATCATTTCATTTCACTATTGCTGGAATCAGATTCAGATCTTTCTTTATTTGTTACGGCTGTGCTGGTATTATGTATTTCGTGACCGGCAAATTGACCTATGGACAAAAATGGACGATTGAAACCATGTATTAAAAAATCATACATGCTCTGACGCTTGCTTGATTCGAAGGTATGACTCTGCTGTTGAGAAGAAACATTCTGGGTGTTAGTCTCCCCGTCGTTTTCGCGCACGGCCCCTGGGGACGCGGGTGAGCTCAGGTTGGTGGTCACAAGTTGCTCGCACGACCCGGGTGCCATCGAGCTCGACGTGACATCTAGACTCACCAAGTGCTTGACCGGGTGACGTGGACTTTCACGTGTTGTTATCTGGTCAGTGAATGAGCCATGGGGGGGCGATCTCTCTTGGCCTGCCATGAGTTTTACAAATGAATGAGGCTCCTCTGTTGCCGGTAACACAGTCTCTGTGTTGTCAGTAGGAATGGGTTTTGTCATCTTTTCCAGTCCATTCTCTGTGTTGTTTTGAGCTCCAGACTCACTGCTTGTGTAAGGGTGACATGAATCAATGCTGCCGTCATCTTTCCTAACTTCAAGGCCATCTTTATTAGGGACCTGACACCCCTCAAAACATGTTGTACCCTGACTTGTAAAGCCAGTCAAAGTTTTCACCTCAGCTGACAAAGGGGTGTCTTTGCTTGGGTTAGAGTTTGTCTCCTGTTCACTGTGAGGTTTAGAACATGCTTGAATGGATGAGGTAGAGTAGTTGTACTCAGCACCAGATACATTGGGCAACTGGAGGTCATTGTACTCAGCACCAGAAACATTGGGCAATTTGAAGTCATTGTCTCTAAAAACCTGCTCGTCCAGTTGAGATAAACTTTCAAACATTTTCTCTTTCAGGTCAGCCTCGGACACCTCTTCCGTGTCATCCCTGCAGTCTTCTGGGACAGCCAGCTCGACCCATTTGTTGTAAGGGCCAGTAACGCTGGTTTCATCATGCACCCACCTTGTGATGACGCTGTTGCTGGTCATCATATGACCAAGGGGTACGTTGGGGTTCCAGGTACATGGCAGGCTCCTGTGGGAATCACCACAATCTTCCAACGTCTCCATCAGAAACTTAAACTTTTTGTCCTCTAGCTGAGCATCTGCAATAATCCCGGTGGTTCTCCGGTCAGATAGAGATGACGCCATCTTGACAGGCATGCACCCATTCATTAGCCTGGGCAAGCTGGAAGGATCTGGGAAGGCTTCTTTGATGTACTTAGGGAAGGCTATGGACATGCATGCAAACATGACCGGGGTGATCTGCTCTAGGGGAGACCGGTCCAGGTAACGAGGGAATCTTAATGGAAACAGGCTCTCTTTGGCTTCAGGAAAGTTAAAGACTTTTCCAAATGTTCCTTTGGTCAGATTGGGAAAAGAAGCCAATTCGCTTAGCTCCCCTTTTAAGAAGCCGTTGGTCTCCATCTCCTCAATCAACCTTGCTTGCTCGGCCAATGATCGCCTTTCTTCTGTTTTTCTTTCATATTCCTCAAACCCGTGTCGTGCCAGATTTAGGTTTTTGTGCTGATAAAAAACTAGGCTTATTCGTTTGGGCTGATATCTGTTGGGTTCCTTCAAGGCCGTCGTGGCATGGAGTTCTCTCTTCGCCACTTCGAACAAGACCGCCCCGTGGCAGAGGGCGATGGCCACCCCCCCCATTGCAGGATCTTCAAACACTTCCCTGTTATCGTCTGTTTCCACACTGACTATGGTTGAGTCTATAACCTGATAGGGGGGCTCCCGGGGGCCCTGGCCCAAAGTAGGAACAACAAATCCTTCAGACTTGTGAATCTTGACCTTCTCCCCTGGCAGAGGCCCATTTGGATAAATGTTTCCTTGAGATGGGCCAAGCACCGTGTCACGGTCATTTAAGCTGGTCATCCTAGGGCAGGTCAACTGCGCTGACGGGCCTACCAGAGTGGGATTGGAAAACCGCGCTTTCTGTCCCATCAATGTATTGATAATTTTGTTCTGTGCGCACACCTCATTTTGATCAGGGGCTGTGTGGTATTGTAATCCAGAATGAGCAGATGGCCTGAATGTTGCTGAAGGTAGGTTTGCAGACTGTTCCATAGGTTCGTGAGAAGCAAACATTTCCATATTTCTAGGAATGCTGGCAACTGGTCTTGACACTTTATCAACTTGACTTTGTCTGAAACTGTGATTTGAACTGTCACTGTCAATCAGATTAAAGAATTGAAGAGTTGGATCTGAAACGTTGTGCATCTTCTTGTGCAAATAGTGATTTAACTCAGGTTTGCCAATATGAGCCAGATCAGGTTCACTCATGCGAGAAAATGGACGGTTATTTTCTGTCTCACGTAACGGCTCGCTCATCCGTGACCAACATCTTCCAACTGCTGGAATCGGATCATCTGGACTTCGCATGGTGTCGTCCATTCTTGAGCTTGGCCTGTTCATAGGCTCCATCTGACCTGTCAGGGAGTCAGGCCAAAACTTGGAATGAACGTCCACCGTCCCTGAGTGAGCTGCTGGTGTTGAAACTGCAGTCCGGGCACTTTCTGGAGAAGGCAAAGAGTTGGAATGAGCGCCATGAGGAACACTTGGGCCTTCCTGAGAGGAGACGGAATGCATCGTTTGCCTTTCCAGCAATGAGTTGTATCCCTGGTGGCCTGTGATATTTGCGTTATGATTCCCATTGTCAACCAGATGGGTGACTGTTAGACCGTCAGGTCTAGGACTTGATTGACAAAATGTCAGACTGTGTGGGTGGATAGGGCCAGGGCCACTGGTTGGACCACAAATGGCTTGGCCGGAAACATTGTGGTTTGGCAAACCAAAAGCAATGCTGTCTGTGTAGGATGGTGGTGGGCACTGAGGCACTTGAGAGCTGGCTACCTGAGATTTTATTTGCATATCTTGAGACTGGACCACGGCCTGAGAGTATGGTGGAGGGGGCCTGGTCACAGGATCAGCTGCACTGACCTGGCCAATAAAATGAGAACCATCTTCAGGCGATGAGTTACTTGTATGCGACCGTTGTTGATTTTCAAAGTGAAAAAACAATTTGTTTTCGTTGCAGGGTAGCGGAGGCCCATGATTTAAAAGGTGCTGTGACCCCAATGATGAAGTGTGCTGTGGCCCCGATGATGAATTGTACTGTGGCCCCGATGATGAAGTGTGCTGTGCACCCAATGATGAAGTGTGCTGTGGCCCCAATGATGAAGTGTGCTGTGGCCCCGATGATGACCTGTACTGTGGCCCCAATAATGAAGTGTGCTGTGCACCCGATGAAGTGTGCTGTGGCCCTGATGATGAAGTGTGCTGTGGTCCAGATGATGAAATGTGTTGTGGCCCTGATGATGTAGTAGTGTGCAGTGGCCCTGATGATGAAGCGTGCTGTGGCCGCGATGATGAAGTGTGCTGTGGCCCTGATGATGAAGCGTTAGAGATATGTTGTGGAAGTATCAAGTTTTGTGAGTTAGCTTGGAGATGAGAGTCACCAACATGAGATAGAGATGAAGGATGCTGATTATGGTATGCTCGATGCTGCACATGAAATATAGAATGATGTTGAGAGGCTTGCTGCTGTGCTTGTGAAAGACATGGTACTTGATGTGGCTCAGCTAAAGATGTCTGAGATATTAAATGGCAAGCCCGAGAGACTTGGTTCTGCTGCCTAGGGGATGATGGGGGAGCTAAAGGGGGTCTCTGGTGGCCCTGGGGAGGGTGGGGTGATGGAGGAGGTAAAGAGGGTCTCTGGGGAGAGTGAGATGAAACTTGCTGCCTGTGCTGTAGTTGCTGCCAATCAGAGGTTTGTAAAACATCCTGCTGCTGTTGCTGCCTTGCAACTGGTTGATTTAGCTGCTGTTGCTGCCTTGCACCTGGTTCATTTAGCTGCTGTAGCTGCCTTGCACGTTGTTGATTTAGCTGCTGTTGCTGCTGGTGTAAAAACATAAGATCAGCAGATGAGGGTTGAATGACAGTACTGGGCCTCCCTTGAGCTGACAGGTTCACACTTTTCACAACCGTCAAAGAGGTAGGATCTGTATTGTCAATGGTCCATTTTCTAGGGGGGAAAACACCGTGAGTGTAGAAGTAATCCCAGAACTTAGTGTAGAGGTCGTTGAACCCGGGCGTGCCCTGGTGGGCCATGAGGTCAGTGTAGGACATACTCTCCTGGTTTCTATCTTCAATTCCAACACCGGGAGTTGGGGAATTATCATTGGGGCTCGGCTTGTCTGGCGGAACGAACTGCGGTGAACAGAAGCCATCATTGCAACACTCACTGCCGGGAGATTCCCCACCTTCGTAATTAACAGGGGGAAAAGACACGGCTTTCACCAGCCTGGGTTTCTTGGCACCCTTTTTAAGACTTTGTTTTTTAGGGGTGGTGCGATTCCTCTGGCAGGGTCTGTACGGCGTGGAACGCATGCGGACCTGCGTCATATAGCGGGATAAAACTTCCAATGACCCCTTGCGCACCTTTTCCATCTGGCCTTCCATTGAGCCAGACTCATCGGTCTGGTCCAGTATGTAGAGTGGAAGGACGTGGTACTGCTCATCATCTGGCTTCTCAAACCCACGGTGCTTTGTGAGGTTCACCACCTGGAAAATAATATGTTAACTGCATTGTAATGAAAGAATACTTTGTAATGAAAGAATACTTTGTAATGAAAGAATACTTTGTAATGAAAGAATACTTTGTAATGAAAGAATACTTTGTAATGAAAGAATACTTTGTAATGAAAGAATACTTTGTAATGAAAGAATACTTTGTAATGAAAGAATACTTTGTAATGAAAGAATACTTTGTAATGAAAGAATACTTTGTAATGAAAGAATACTTTGTAATGAAAGAATACTTTGTAATGAAAGAATACTTTGTAATGAAAGAATACTTTGTAATGAAAGAATACTNCCCCCCCCCCCCCGGGCCACTGCAGACAAGTAACACACTTTATAAGAATCCCAAGTTTGTCAGCCCCCCTCCACCCCGGGCCACACAACTGCACATTTTTTTCACGCCCATGAATAATATTAATATTGCAATGTCCAATGTTCCCTCTAAGGTTTGTTGGTTCATGTGCAAAATCATACAGTTGTGCCCAAAGTTTTACAGAATCAACTTTTTGTGTGCAAAAGTGTACAGCTCACATACACACACTGAAATTACATAAATTAAATTAAGTGCAAAAACTTTTATATAAATAAATAAAGCAAATATAATTAAATAATTATAATCAGAAATGTCACGATAGCTCAATCAAAGCTATATTTATTTCTATTATTTATCCCATCCTTGGGTCAAGCAACTAAATTCCAACACACCGCTAGTCATTTGATTTACTCATTTCTGGAGGTACTCTGGCGTCTGCCATTCAATGATATAGGGTTACCAGATGTCTGTATTTAGTACACACCAGACAGTTTGTATTTTTAACCCCCTTGTCAGCACTCATTTTTGCGTCAGAATTTCTTCGTACTTTCCACTCGTCGTCTGGCTTGTCCGTACTTTTGGCAACAACGACTTTCTAGTCTGATTTACTGATTTCCATTTGGCTTATCTTATTTTACTGTCACAAGGCAACAGAGACAAAATTCCAACAAACACTGTCTTGTAAACATTACCGGGATATGGCCGAAACTTTGCTTATAAGATCAACATTTTTGTCAGTGATATATCAGAGCTCTCATTTACTGTTAATATGTGGAACTTTGCATTGCAAAGTTCGCTAATTATAGCATCCTTCACTACAGAATCGATAGAATCAACAAACTCAGACAAGAGCATAATTCTTACTGCGCCAGCTAACAGGGACTGGGGCATACTTAGCCAGATGGTTATGTATGTCTTGAACCGCATTCATAGATGTGTTCATGTTGATAGACAAGAGGACGTTGTCAATCAAAATTTTAACCTGGTCTTCTTTAGCAATTTTGCGTTGAGCTGCTTCTTGTCTCATGCCTCAATCAGCGACAATTTCTCTCAGCATTCGCAGTACACCTCCTGACTGTATAGAACGAAGTCTCTGTACAGAATCTGTGTACTTTTTGCTTGATATGTTGTTTAAGATAATCCAGCTTCCAAGCCTGCCACCTTTTCCTAGGGGAGAAATCACCTCCTGCCTTAGCTTTGAACCAAATTTCACAGACAACATCAACATCAATTTCCCGATATTTAGAAATATCAGCCAGCTGGACAGTCCGCTCTGACGATGACTCTGGTAGTGCTGCATGCATACATTTATTGAGCCATTCCGTTTTAAAATTTGATCTACACTTTTCTTAGCAAGCGATGACGCTGCCAGTTTGCTTAACTGACATTTAGACATAACGGTTCAAACATTATTACAAATAATTAGCTACTACATTCATAATAAACTAGAGATATGGGATTTATTTACTTTATACACATTCATTGCACAGTATGCGCCATGAAATTTACATGAATATGGTGGTGGTGGTCCAGAACGAGGCTAGCTTGATCCGGTATGTATCGGTAAGTATTTATCAATAGTTCAAAGTAAAAAGACAAAAATGTAGATCTGACTCAAATTGAAAACATGGATGTATATGTTATAAAAACTATAATTCCGGCTGCAGCGTATCTGTTCAAATTTATATTCATAAAATTTTGCAGTGCGAATACTCAAAACTGCTGAGCAGCGTCTGTGAGATAGCTGCGCGGCCACGCAGCTTAAAGGGAACATTGCTGTCTCATTCGCTTTTACACTGCAGATTTATTTCACCAGTTATTTCAGAAAAACAAAAGAAAATATTACACACCAACCCTACTCAAGATATTTTTTTTTAAAGAATCTGATTTAGTGCAATTATCGGGAATTTTATTGAGTAAAATTGGTGAAATCATGTTTCCTTCATCTTCCCTTTGAGAAAAAGGGAAAAACTGATTTTTTTTGGGGGGTTGGGGCTGAGTATTTGAAAGAATATGTTGTATTCGGCAAAGAGTCTATAGGCCACATTTCAGCTCCATAGGTTGACGGGAAGTATGTCAATTAGCCGTCCAAAGATTTTGCCCTAAACACATAAAAGCCAAATGAATATAAAGGATGAAAAAAGATTTCTTATTTTAAATCATTCAGAGATAAAGAAAAAAAAATGCTTGAATTAAAATATGTTGATTATATTTTGGGGTCCCGAGCCTTCTTATTCTGTAAAGCTTATTAAAACGCACTCTTTCACATCTTACATTATATTTTTATAGTATTAATTTCATCCCCAGAAATCCTCGGATGATAGCAACATTATCCCCTTTTCTTGGGATAAACAAATCCCCCTTTTCTTGGGATAAACAAATCCCTAGGAAATGAGAAAGCCTAAGATATATAATAATAATAATAATAATAATAATAAGAGGTCTTGTATAGCGCTGTACATAAAATTTTTATCAAAAGAGACATAATCATGACATTAAAATAAAATACATTTATGAAATAAAGAACAGCAATGTATATTCACCCACCCCACCACATAACTTTTACAAGGCAAACCATGGACGGCAGCCAGCAAGATCATTTATCGGTCAGAGGAGGGGAATCAGTCAAAAAACCTACACAAACATATAACAAATAAGTATTAATGAAGATTTGAAATGTCTTAAGTGTGACAGAGAATAACTCTAACCCTGTTTATTATAAAAAGGCCAACATACCACAGTGCTCCCATTGTTCATGTTGTGACAGTCTCGATGGCTGTGACAGCAGAAATCCACCACTGCTGTGACTCCAGAAAATGGCCGCCCTGGCCGAGAGCCTAAACGACATTCACCTGCCTGGCTTTCAAACTGTGTCTGGCGACAAGATCAAAACAAACATTGGAAACACATTTATTTTAGGCAAAAACAATGTCGGTTGGGCCGCAAATTTTTCATATAATGTGTTATAATGGCGCTCTTTAGAAAAGAATATTTACCACATATCCACAATCCAATACGGGTCTAAAAATCATCTATAATTTTCTATTCTGTTACCGACCTGATTACGGAAAGCGTCTGGTGCAAGCTGGCCATATAGAGGAGAAATATCAGTGGCCAACTTCTCAAGTTTTTCACTCAACACATCTTCCTGTTGAGATAGAATGTTTCGATGTGTTAGGAAACAAGGTGGACTCTCACAGTATGTGGGGAAACAAGTTGAGTTTTCACAATGTTTCAGGAAAAGAGGTGGATTTTCACAATGTTAGAGAAACAAGATGGATTTTCACAATGTTAGAGAAACAAGATGGATTTTCACAATGTTAGAGAAACAAGATGGATTTTCACAATGTTAGAGAAACAAGATGGATTTTCACAATGTTAGAGAAACAAGATGGATTTTCACAATGTTAGAGAAACAAGATGGATTTTCACAATGTTTCAGGAAACAGAATTAATTTCACAATGTGTGAGAAAACAAGATGGAGTTTTATATGAACCTACACAGTTGTAGAACAAATTAAAAAAAGGTTATTTGTAACTTGAATCACAATACAATAGATGGGCTGAAAATGAGCCACCTGTGCATGGCCTGCAGATTGCAAGACACTTCCAACATATTTTTGCTAAACTGAGAAATTTTTTTAAAATTTAGCCTAGACAAATGGACCACCCCGTGTGATAATGTAAACCTCGAGCCTAATTTATACCATTCCAGTTTAATATCTTACCAGGACGATGTCTTTCAATTTAAACTTTCTGGCAGTCTGACTGCGTGCAAACTTGCATCCATTGTAATACATGCTCCAGGAACAACCAAATGAGAATGATGCACCTCTTCTTAAGAGATCCACTCCTTGGCAAGCACAAGTCTTTCTTTAAAAAATTAAATATGATACATGCCATTTAATTTTATTTTAATATGAATCATTATCAGAATATAATATATGCTATTAATGTTAATATGAATTATCAGCAGCATATAATACATGCCATTTATTTAATACGAATCTGCAGCAGCAGCCACATCTTAATTAACTCTTCCAAATTCGTTAATTATACAGATAATTTTTTTCAATAGAAAATATATGTATTTATATTTTTTTAAATAATTCTGTCTAAAGTAGTACAATAACTGCCTGCTCTACAATACAGTACATTAATCTTAATGTAAATATTACTTCACTGAATGTAAGCGTCTTAAAACTAAAACCATGTAAATCATGCAGAAGCAGTAAAAAAAAATTCAGTTTTAAAATTAATCTTCAACAATGTTTAACCATTTTTAAATCTTAACCCTCTGCGCCTGGTCCTTTAATACCCATGCCCTCTGCTCCTGGTCTTAAAATACCAATGCCCTCGGCGCTAGGTCCTAACATACCCATGCCCCTTTTCCTAAAATACCCATGCCCTTGTCCTAAAATACCCATTACCCTGGGCTCTTGGTTCTAAAATACCTATGCCTACGGGCTTCCGGGGAAAATGTAAACAGACATAAAATTCTAAAATTAGCCATTATAAATTGTATTTATTTAAATTAGTCTGTTTGAGTAGTCTATGACTATTATAACATGTATCACAAGGAGAGAATTGTCTGCCCAGTGTAAAATAGCATAGTACACTGTAAAATAGCATAGTAGTGTCACTTTCCTGCCCCTGATTTTCATAAAACCCAGGGCTAGGACTAGGGGTAGACCTTGTGTTGTTTCTTTCTTTCCCAAAGCATAGATTCCCCCACTAGCACCAGCTTTAGTCCTTTAGCCATTTGTTTTCATATAATCCTTTTTTAAAACACAATAATAACCCTGTGAATAACCATGTACAAAATTATTAATCTGCTCTGGTTTCAGTCACTTTGAATACCAATAAAATAAAAATAAAAACTCTGCTGAAACATAACAAAAACAGTGCATCTAAAGGCACAACCATTAATGTGACTGGATCATGTGTTCAAATGGTTAAAGCCAACTATTAAAAAAAAAAACTCATTAAAGGCACTTAGGCATTACAATCAATCTCGCACTGAGGTAAAATATATTTTAAAAAATATTGAGCCTTTAATGCACCTAGCAGTACGGCTAACCAAAATTTAAGTATGTTCAACCAAGAAATTAGTACTTTTCATTGAGACCACATCTCCTGTCTGTCTCCAGGCCACTTTTTGGCAGTGTTGTTATGAGGAAATCATAGAGAGAATCGGCTTGCTGAGCCACAACACCTTCCCAGGCCACGATAACCACAATGATGACGGCCGTGTCACAGAAGTGGCCGGGTCTCTTACGAACAATGCACAGGTACTTTTCTTCGGGACCAGAGCGACGAATAATCTGATGAATAGATAAAGGGTCAAACCGTCAAAAACATCTTTTTTCGTGTGCCGGAATCTTGATTCCACATTCGACAATGGGCGTCTGAGTTAAAGTAAGAGTCTAGATTTTTATAGCTTCAAATATTCTGCAGAATTTGTTTTTTTAAAGTCATGAAGTTTTTTTGTTTATTTCAAATACAATACAAAATGGGGAGATCAAGAAAATAGAAAGAAGAAAGAAGAAAAAAAAAAGGGGGGGGGGGAAGAGAGAGAAAGAGATGTGAGACCAATTATATCAACCAGGAATAAATATTATTAGAAAATCCAGATAGATGTGTTGAAATTTATTGTTTTCATCTGTTCAAAGTGATTTGGACTAAATTTAAATAACACCTCTCATTAGTGAAAAGTTTAAAAAATAAAAGTTTTTTTCAAAAAGGGAATCACTTTAGTTTTATTTAGTTTTTAAAAAAAAATGTCTTTAAATAAGTCAGTTGCGTGAGAGGAGGTGGAAATCCCTGTATAGCGTGATTGATAAATATCATGATCAAGTGTGTCTGAAAGCAATGCAAAGCACCGACAGTTAGCGTGTACTAGCTGGACACAGTGTTTTAAGTTCAACCTACCCATTTGGCCACTGGACATCCTTCCTTACTCTTCCCCTCCTTGCCTGTGAAAATGACCTTCTCTATTCTGAGGGCTGCACCACTGACACCGGTCCTAGAACAGAATGTGTCAACTGATTTTAACAGCCACACTTAAGCTCTAAGGATACCAGTAAAACAAATTAATGACATAAATAAAAAGTGTGAGGCATCCCTTGAAAATGTGTTCATAAATGAAGGACTGCATTCAAGCCGTGTGAAGGAAATGGTCAAACAAGGTACGTGGAAGCTTCAAATAGAGAGTCAGAACAATGAAAGAAGAGCGTTTCAGCTAATAGCCTTCCTCAGCAGACAGGAAAAAAATGAAGGGACAACAAGAAATAGAAAGTAGTTTAAATTCTTGTCAGATGTTAGGTTTTCCATAACCCAGATTACAGAAAGTTAAAAAATTATTACTGCAATTTTAACGGACAAATTTGTAAATTGAACACTTCTAAGGGGCTTTTCTTCTATTTAAAAAGTAATATTTGGAAGAAGCTTAAAAGGAAAGGAAGCTGTACCTTTTATATAAACAGTGCGTGTACAGTGACAACATGCAGGGTAACACACCTCACACTTTATGTTTATGTTGAGATGAAAATATGTATTTTTTACCAGTCAACCCATTAAGATTTTATTGAAAACTTGGTCTAAAAATTTACTACCATAACATGTCAATATTTTTTACAAATTTAAACATTTTTTTTAAAAATTACATGACATTACATGACAACTCACGTTTGTGACTACATGTTTCTTCATTTTATTTAACTTTTTTTTTTTTTACTACACAATTCCAAAGTAAATCAAAGACAGAAAGTGAATTCCAACCTGTGTTCCATGATTTTCCTGACTGCTGGAATATCACGAGCAGCTCCCAGCTGTGTGTAATAAGGACCTTCAAGGGACTCTGACGGAATATCTGGATGCAAATTAATAGTGCGTCAGACAAAAGGAGCGCAGGTTTAAAATGGTGATTAAAAACATATCACAATACTAAATTTTAAAAATATAAATCATAATACAGCATAGTCTACCAATACAAATCAATCAAAATATATATAGATGTAAAAATACACATCTTTGGAAAAAAAAAAAGAACCTACAATTTTTTTTGGTCAAAGATGCACATTTATTTTTGACAATCCTATCTCAAACTAATTATACAGACCTGTTTACTCTTACGATTTTGGCGTACAATGTACGATTTTTAGGTGTATACATTATATATACAGAATGTTTATTTTTTTACTATTAAGATAATTTATTGAGCGATTTTGGGATGATATTGTACGATTTTAAGAGTTCGAGGGTAAACAGGTCTGATTATATATATGTAGACACCAATGTTCCCTTTAAGCTGCGCGGCCGTGCAGTAATCTCACAGACGCTGCGCAGCAGTTTTGAGTACCACGCAGCTAATTTCCACATAAGTGTGTGTTTGTGTCTGTAGGCTGTAAAATTTTGCGCACAAAAAAATTGATACTGTAAAAATTTGTTCACAACTTTATGATTTTGCACACGAACCAACAAACCTTAGAGGGAACATTGGTAGACACTATGCACTAATTTTTTTTTTTTAACATAAACAAAATATAAGCTTAGAAAACTTGTTCAAGTGGAGGAGGTTTGACTGATTGAGCAACAAAAATACATCTTCATTTAATATTTAAGACAGGAACAGACAGGTGTTTAAAGTTTAGTTAAATTTTAGAAGTGGATTAACCATTAATTATTGAGAGAACATTTCTCTTCTTTGGGTGTGATTGTTCAGACACCTAACAAGAAACTGCTGGTTGATTAGAGATGACTTGTTTTGTTTTATGATTGTAACAGAGTGTGGACAAAACTAAATCTAGTATAATATATGCTATTAATTTAAATATAAATTATTAGCAGCATATAATACATGCCATTTATTTTCATACGAATCAGCAGCCACATCTTGATTAACTCTTCCAAACTCTTTAATTATACAGATAATTTTGTTCAATAGATAATATATGCATTTATATTTTTTAAACTAATTTGATTTTTTTAATTTAATAATTTTTTTAAAAATAAAAAAACTCATTAATATTCTTTGCAGTGCTCCAAACGGCTTGTACAAATCTCATTTTGACCGTTTAATTTTAATTACAGCTCTCACAAAAAAAAAATGATAATAAATATGGGTGTGCCGGATCCGGATTTTCTTATGCCAAATCCGCCGGATCCGGATTCCGGAATAATCCGGATTCCGGTTTCTCCCGGTTCCGGATTTTGGTACTTTGCAGATACCGGTAAATCTGAGGGGTTGGATGCCTTCTGAACAGTTGGCCTAAATGGCTAAATGACATTGGCTGATTGGAATGAGTAATTGCTAAGCAGACTGACGTCAGGTCCATCAGTGTGTGTCACTAAAAGTATTCATAGATAGGCTAGGTCAGCACAGGCCTGCTGGCTTGACGCAATTTGATGGTCGTCTGCCGTGCTCGGTAAGGTGGCGGGCTGGCGGCCAGGCGCTTGGGCAGTATAGTTGTTATTATTTCTGTTACGTCATTGGTGATTGCGGTTAAGATGACGTCACAAATAATAATTACTCATCCCCACACTATCATATATGGGATTGGGCCGATTGGCCACTATTAGCGGTGCTGACTCTAGAACGCTCGAAAAAATCGATTAATGTATCGTGATCATGTGGAATTCGGGAAAGAGAACTACTTTTATTTCAGATTATGATCCGGTGAGTCACAAAATCTGGCAAATTCCGAAATCCGGTATATTCCGGATTCCGGTTGTTCCGGATACATGTAAATCCGGCGGAGCCGGATTTCACCGGATAGTGCAAAATCCGGCGGGACCAGATTCCGGACCGGATTCCGGCACACCCCTAATAATAAAATTTACATGAAACTAACATAACATTTAATAACTAACAATACAATCTTGGGCTGTGACGACAACATCAAAAAAAAAAAAAATTTGGTTTGAACATGTAAAATTGACAAAAAATGTCAACTTGACTTTGTTAGCAAGAATTAAAGCTGCAATTATGCAAAGTAAAAATTCTTTTAAATGGCCCATCAAAATAAAAAAATACTTTTGGATATAAGCACTGTTAAACACTGTAAAAGAATTTGTTTACATTTAACTGAAAAAGGGGGAAATGTTATTTGGTTTTGGCAAACTGGGGCATCTCATGGGTTTACTCTAACAAAATCTAAGGTATATTACTTACGGTCAGGACTCAAACAGCTACAGTCTGCCACCTCCATTAGGTTATTGGCCAGTCGGTCAACCAGATTTTGGTCAAGCTTGAGGTCATCAGGCCTGGCACTGACACCATTTATGCGGTACTGAAGCTTGGAGGTGGGAGATATGTTGGTTTTCTTTTCCTGAAGCTTGTGTTTTATTGCTTTTGGTTTCACGTCTGGGCTCGTTTCTGAATCCATGAATTTAGATGGCCGGCCTCTTTTCTTTTTAGAAGAGAGTGCACTGTCTGACTCTGTTTTAACTTCACATTTCTTGACATTTTGAATGCAATAATGAGATGATTGACTACTAAACAGACTTTGACCTCCAGACTGACTGACATCAAGAACTTCTTGCTTCACAAAAGAGAGAGCTGGATCATAAGTTAACTTTTCAGATTTTAAACTGGAGTGGTGAGTGGAGTCATTTAAAGATTTGTTTTCTGTTCGGTTTGAAAGTTTTGATAATACCTGGTTCTGGAGGTCATCGGCCAAAGACTGGACACGGTTTCTGTACATTTGCTGGGGCTCTGCTTTAACGTACATTCCAGGAGCTACTGTTTTAGAAGGCTGGGAGCTGTTGCAGTGTAAATGGTTTGTGGGGGATGTGCTCGGTGACAAAGCTACTTTATCCTCTGGGAAACTTGTCAAAAAAACCTGGCTGGTTGCAGAGGGGCCTGATAGGGGCTTCTCCATTTTGAGCAAGTTCACTGCGCCCCTCTTCATTGCTGTATTTGATGGCTCAGATGAAACCGTCACAGGCTGCCTTCTGGGAGGAACAATTTTGTCCTTTTTTAATTGTATGTGATCAAGCCCCTGCTCGGGCTCATCAAAGGCATAGGGGTCTTTTTCACAGAGGGGACGCAAGCCTTGATCTGTGGTTCCGAGGGAGGGTCTTTTTGAAAGCAGGTGGTCCATAGAATAATTACTGGTAGTCTTGCAAAAGGACTGCTGATAATGATTAGGGCCTGCCTGGGATGAGATCGGTACTGATGTTGTCTTACTGGTATCACAGTGGCTGTGTAAGGCTTCAGATCTGTTATTGTTAACTTGCTGATTATTGCTGCAATGTTGCTGGCTGTGGTCAATTTTCGGCTGATTATTGCTGCAATGCTGCTGGCTGCGGTCAATTTCCTGCTGATTATTGCTGCAATGCTGCTGGCTGTGGTCAATTTTCTGCTGGTTATTGTTAGCATGCTGCCGATTGTTCTGATGCTGGCCGTCATCAAAGTGCCGTCGGTTATTATTGGTCTGCTGCCGACTATGATCAGCATGCTGCCTGTTGTCCTTTTCACACTGCTGGTTCGTATTGGTTTGCAGCTGAAATCCATTGACGTGCTGCCTGCTGTTGTCAGCTTGCTGATGGACGTAACCATGCTGGCTATTATGAAGTTGTTGCTGAAGATGAATCATCTGATGCTGGCTATTGATTGGATTCAGACTGTTGCTAACGGGGTGCCCATTTTTGTCCTCCTGATTTACTGACACAGCCAAATAATTTTCCCCTTGGCTAAAATCCTGTCTCCTATTCTCATAATTAAGAACACCACCAGACCCAAGCTTGTCACTACCCTGAAAAGTGTTGTGAGCAAAGTTTCTAGGATTGCTATCATTGGGTGAACTTAAGCAGCCACTGCTCGCCATCACAGAGAATTTGGGGTAAAACTGAAAGTTCATTTCTCCCCCATACGGCTCAGGATTAGCTGACAACAGTGGGCTGTTGGATCCTCCCACTTCCTTCAACCTCTTCTTCTTCTTTTTCTTCTTTGATTCCTGAAGGGGCACGGGAGGGGCGTTGGCAACCTTTTCTCTTTCCCTGGCAATTATCTCTAGAATTCTTGACGTCTGTTCTTCTTTAGATAGGGCGTCAGACGGTTTTGGTCCGGCACTGTTGGGTGGCGTGGGCAGTGCATCATCAAAAGTTGGGCTGAGACATTGGCCAGAGGAATTAGTGGCACCATGGTACGAGCTCGGTAGCAATGGTGGGGACAAACCTTGACCTGGGGAAGGCCCTTTAACATCCTCCTCTTCCATGGGGGGTGTCGGATACTGAAAACCTGAACCAGCATTGTAAACAGGTGGCGATCTATAGGGCTTGGGTGAGCCGACCGTCATCTCAAAGGGACCTTGCAGTATTACCTTTTCTTGCATGTGATTGTTAGGCAAGTAAAGGTCCGGAATATTTTGGTTAGGTGCGGAACACTGCTTTTTGACTGATGGTTTAACTCTTTTGGATGACAAGCTGGCAAGAAATCCTGGAGATATTGGGTTGGGAGATGGAGATTTTTCAGAGGAATCTGAACAATGAAAGGTTAAAGATTTCTCATCTGCTGCCTGGAAGGTGTTGTCATTTCTGCCTTTGAAAGACTGAAGAGGCATCGAAGGATTATACTGACATTTAACAGAACTCGAAGAGCTTGACTGCGGTGTTATCTCAACTTTTTTAGATGACAGACTGGCCAAAAATTCTGGTGAGAACTGATATGGTGAGGGACTTTTATTTTCCTCTCTAACCTCTACAGTGAGTGCTGTGGAATATTTGTGCTCAGAGTTCACTTGTTGAGGTCCTCTGGCCATTTTAGAATTAAAATGAGAGGCTAAGCTTGCATTTTGAGATGTTTCTTTAGAGTGAACTTGCTGGAAGCTGCCATGCACACCATTAGGCACTTGTGATGTTTGATTATTGCTTTTATCGGCTGGCATGGAATGGTTTATTGTGGCCGCGACATTGCTCCTCGGCTTAACTCCATTAAATGGGGATGGATGATCAGTGCGGTTGAAAGAGTCTGCTCGTTTAGATGAGAGACTGGCGATGAATGTTGGCGACAGACAAGGGCCAGGCGAGGTGCTTTCTATCTTCTCAGGGTTGCCGAGATCTGGTGCGTTACACTTTTTGGCTCTTTTCTTCTTTATTTTAGAATTACCCGAAATGTTTACATTATCCAACTGATTGGAGGATTTTTTCTTCTTCTTGCATTTAGAACCTGAGTTAGAAGTACGCTGATCATTCACACAGGTGCTGGGCCGAAAGTTCGTGTATCCAAGAATGTCTTGATTGCCCGAGCCATCATGTCCATTCTGCCCAAAAGCATTGAAATCTGTTGATTTTAGCAAAGTTTCCCTAGTATCTGAAGTAAAATGATAATTTGGATTGTCCGAATGAACACCACTACTGGATGTATTATTGCTGCCGACGTATGATGAAAATTCTGCCAACATGTTAAATCCCACAGAATTCTTTGGTGAGTAAAATTCATCTTCAAAAGGAACATTTGTTTTGGATTGTCCAATTGAAGTAATGATATCTAATGCATCTGTCAAAGTCTCTGAGCTCTTGGAGTAGAAAGGAGAGAAATTTGCCAGTGATGTAGGATGATCAGATGTGCTTGATCTGTAGGAGTTCTCCCAGTGTTGAGGTTGTGCATGTGTGAATTCAGGCAGAGGTTTCTGCTCAGCTGCTGATAGAAACGACTCTATCTGGCTGAGGGGAATCTGAGGCAGATGATCAGTGCCGCCAGGATTCAACAAATCAACAGAGTGGTGAGGGCCAGTCAAGTAGACGGGCTGGTCTGATGAGTAGGGCAGGCCGAGGGACATGTCAGGAACAGGGGGGTGGACCAATCCACTGGCGAAATGCTGATTATAGTAAGGACCCTGACCGTCAAAGAAAACTTGGTGATGATAGTTGGTGAGCTGGGGGTGTTCTGTGTTGGAGGTGCCGACATCAAAACCCAGGGGAGCCGACAGTTGAGGTTGATAGGAGGAGGTGTATTCTTGCAATTGGGGATTGTAGAGGGGAATGACAGCTGCCCTGGATCTTGAGGCAGTCAGGGAGCTAAAAGGTGGGAGTGATGATTTTGAGGTACTGGGCTGGCTGGCATCATCCTAAAATTAAAAAAAATAATTCTACTGTACTTTAAACATTGTAAAATTGCATCAATATAATTGTTTCACAATCAAAAATTAATCAAGGATTATTGAAATAAAAATATCTTTATTACTTTTAGTGAATAATGGCATTCTGGTGGTTTTTTTTGGTAAAAGAATAATTTTCTAAAAATATCAACACATCATTGTAAATAAAAAAGAAATTTGGCCATCTGAATAAATTATTTTTAGAGGGGAACTTAAAAACATAATAACATCTTGAATTATTCCATTTTTCATTCATTAAGTTATCAATAATTTTACGGAAAGTTTATAATAAAACTAACAAACTACATCAATCACTATCTGTGAGTCAGTAGTGAGACACCCATTGTATGGAGTTCCTTGCATATAGAATTAGATAAAGTTACTTTTTAAATGATAGTGAAAGTTTGTTCTTTTTTTATGAATAAAAAAAAATGTTATAATTATCCAGCAAATATAAAATTAGATTTTATCTATATATATATATATATTTATATATGTAAAGTGTCTTAATTACCCAGCAAGTCTTAAAGTAGATTATAAATAGATATATAGATAGTTACACAAAAATTGTCTTATTACCCAGGAAGTCTAAAAGTAGATAGTATATAAGAGGTTAAAACTGTAAACCGTAAAAAAAAATTCTGAAACACAACTTTAACACTAAGGGTGGCTTTGTAACAGTGTGACATCACTTTCCTCAGTTGGACTATTCTCCTATAAATTATACAGCTATGTCCATCTTAAATAATTAAATATTTCATTGTTGTAACACTAAAACAAATAGATTTTAAAAATCTGTCATATGACTAATTACGAATTTCCAAATGCCATATTGCTTGCAAAAAATTAAATAAATTATTTAAAACTGAATAACATTTGTACCAAAAATCTCAGTCTTGGGCACAGTCATTGATTGGTCAGAACAATAAAATCCGTGTCTCATCTCTCAAAATAGGAAATATTTTTTTTTAATATAGCTTTGTCTTCTGTTTTTATCCAGACTAAAATTTGTGTATAAAGATAACAGTAACAAATGTTTATTAAAATCTTAAGTTCAACAGAATTATATTTAGCTACCGACTGTGGATGTTCAAACCAAAGAAAAAGAGGACTTGTTCTTAGTTTATCTAAAAAAAGAATACTTATAAACACTAGGACCAAGCACATGATATTCCAAAGATTGTATGAATAGTTTGAGCCGGCCATGGGAGCTAACACCCAACCCCATTCTGACATGTTTGTTTTTTTTAAAACAGTCCCCTGACTTGCATCATCTACTCTCTACTGCATGTTCTTACATCTACTCTCTACTGCATGTTCTTACGGCTTGCTGGGAAAAAGGTGGGAACGAAGACTTGCCAGGAGGCAGACACAACAACAGCAAGGCAGGCGAGTCAAGTAGCGGGCTGACTGACTGAGGTCAGACGAGGCCAGTCTTACACAGACGGCCCTGAGAATTCAGGGGCGCACCCCATTCTCAATCATCAAGTACGAACAGGGGACAGTTGACTAGAGGCAGTGACGGGCAATCGCGCATTGAGTTGTCCTCATTGTCTTTACGAGGCGGGATGGGGTGTAGATTTACAGTCAGAAAAACACCATAAATCCCTTAAGATTGCTGATTAATATCAACGTGTAAGAGATAAGTTTAAGTGTAAGAGACGGTGACAACTTCTAGTCCTGTAGGAGGCTATAGTTCGGGAGAGGCGTGGGGAGTACAACGGGATACATAAGCATTAGAAAAAAGAAAGTAAAATGAATGTGAACGAGTATCTATTCCATTTTCTTTTTAAATAAAAGAGGAGACGAGCATACTCGAGGCTACTAAATGTTCTAATACAAAACTAATACCCCACCCCCCAAATCAGGCGATTTATACTGTGTCTGTTGAGTGGCAACCGAGACATGGGGGACTGGAGCAAGAGCTCTTAACCTTAATGAGAAGACCAATACATTATTTACAATGAAGATTTCCAAAAATGAATCTTACAGCGGAAAATAGTATTATTATTGTTCCAATCGAGAACTATGGGACTCGGAGTCACCCATAAATGACGTCATCCGTTTTTGGTAGATTATTTATCCCACCCCCCCCCCCTCTCCCAGATCACCTTCACTCCCGGGGCACAAATTGTCACACAAAATATGACAGACGTTTTTTGTCACAATTCTAAAACCACACAGAATTATTATTGTTCCAATCGATAACTATGGGACTCGGAGTCACCCATAAATGACGTCATCCGTTTTTGGTAGATTATTTACCCCCCCCCCCCCCCCTCTCCCAGATCACCTTCACTCCCGGGGCACAAATTGTCACACAAAATATGACAGACGTTTTTTGTCACAATTCTAAAACCACACAGTACCCCATTTTTTTGAAAGACAATACAATGAATGACGTCATTTATTGATGGCCCCTTGGACAAGAGGTTTAAAATGACTCTTAAACTTAGTTTCATGAAATTATAAGTCATTAATGGTTCATCCTTCAACATCGCTGTCCCAATAATAAGAAGTATATTATAGACATAAACACCAATCACATTTTTTTCTTATCTTATAAAAATGATATTCGTTCGCCGCCCATGGCATTCATAAGAAATCTAGCACACCAGGGGAAACCACCTCTTATAATGGCCGTGCATACATCTGCACGAAGCACCAAGGAAATTGGGACACTGGGGCAGACAGACACCTCAGGCCTTGACAAATGTAGGTCACCGTCGCGAGATCAGAGGGGCTATTTTCGTGAGAGCGTGGCCTGCATTTATAGTAGCATTGTTGACCCTGACGTGGGCTCCATACAACGCAGATATTTCTATAAACCTCCCGTCTTATTCCCATTGTGTTAAGAGAGTCTCACACCCTCACAGAGAGTCTCACACCCTCACTGAGAGATTACCCCACTGCACGGCTGCCATTTAGAGCAGCATTGTTGACCCTGACGTGGGCTCCACACAACGCTGCTATTTCTATAAACCTCCCGTCTTATTCCCATTGTGTTAAGAGAGTCTCAAACCCTCACAGAGCGTCTCACACCCTCACAGAGAGATTACCCCATTGCACGGCTGCTTTTTAAATTCTCATTTTTTTTTTTTAAAGGCCAAGTTTCAAAATACCTTACGCAGTCGAAGTCATAATTTAAAAACCAGGTCTCCTCGGTAAGCCTGGTTAAAAATAATGTCTCAAAACTAGACTAGTGGATTGAGGATCCCATACCACATGGGGTTGCATAAGCAAATTTATACTTCTCGGTAATGAAACTATTCATTTGTGTGTGTGAAAAAGTGACACATTTGAGATCTCCATTAAAGTGAGGTAGAGAATTTTTTTATTTTTTATTTAAAAGACAAAAAGTGTTTGGTGTGTGTGTGTGTGGGGGGGGGGGGGTTATGACGTGTTTAAAAAAAAAAAGTCAAAAATTAAATTTTTTTTAAAA
>CAXITT010000035.1:2389635-2403328 GCA_964033795.1 Lymnaea stagnalis
GGGGAGGGGAGTAGTGTTTTTTTTCTAGATTAATTTTGATTCAATATTTTTTAAATTTTTTTTTTTTTTGAGGGGGGGGTGTCCCCGTCCGTCACAATGTGATGTGGTGCAGATTTCGCAGCAGGGGACGTAGTCACAAGGCCAGGGATGACTTTTCTAATAAGTTTGTCTCTAGACAGCACAGCACCTCTCTCCACGCACTCCGATAGCCCGAAGGACCATCATGTGTTGGTACCAGCTTGGCAGCAGTGGCGTAGGTCGCGGCAGTTCTCAGGATTTTCATATGTCCATGAAGCACCGCCTGCGAGACTCCCATTTACAGGTTGGAATTCAGAGTTCCTTCTCTTAGATGAGCTGCCACCCAAGGTTAACGAACCCCATCCATCCAAGGTTAACAAGTCCCTTTCATCCAAGGTTTACGAGTCCCATCCATCCAAGGTTAATGAGTCCCATCCATCCAAGGTTAACAAGTCCCATCCATCCAAGGTTAATGAGTCCCATCCATCCAAGGTTAATGAGTCCCTTTCATCCAAGGTTAACGAGTCCCATCCATCCAAGGTTAACGAGTCCCATCCATCCAAGGTTAACAAGTCCCATCCATCCAAGGTTAACGAGTCCCATCCATCCAAGGTTAACGAGTCCCATCCATCCAAGGTTAACGAGTCCCATTCATCCAAGGTTAACGCGTCCCATCCATCCAAGGTTAACGCGTCCCATCCATCCAAGGTTAACGAGTCCCATCCATCCAAGGTTAACGAGTCCCATCCATCCAAGGTTAACGAGTCCCATCCATCCAAGGTTAACGAGTCCCATCCATCCAAGGTTAACGAGTCCCATCCATCCAAGGTTAACGAGTCCCATCCATCCAAGGTTAACGAGTCCCATCCATCCAAGGTTAACGAGTCCCATCCATCCAAGGTTAACGAGTCCCATCCATCCAAGGTTAACGAGTCCCATCCATCCAAGGTTAACGAGTCCCATCCATCCAAGGTTAACGAGTCCCATCCATCCAAGGTTAACGAGTCCCATCCATCCAAGGTTAACGAGTCCCATCCATCCAAGGTTAACGAGTCCCATCCATCCAAGGTTAACGAATCCCATCCATCCAAGATTAACAAGTCCCATCCATCCAAGGTTAACGAGTCCCATCCATCCAAGGTTAACGAGTCCCATCCATCCAAGGTTAACGAGTCCCATCCATCCAAGGTTAACAAGTCCCATCCATCCAAGGTTAACAAGTCCCATCCATCCAAGGTTAACAAGTCCCATCCATCCAAGGTTAACGAGTCCCATCCATCCAAGGTTAACAAGTCCCATCCATCCAAGGTTAACGAGTCCCATACATCCAAGGTTAACGAGTCCCATCCATCCAAGGTTAACGAGTCCCATCCATCCAGCTTTAATATGCAGCTTCCTTAAATATGTGCTATGAAACAGACATTTAGTTAACATTAGAGACAAGGAGCATGGTTGGCACGTGCGGAGATTGAGGGTAGCATAGGCGGAGATAAAGGGTATCACATGCAGAGATTAAGGGTAGCAATTACGGATAGTCGGTATATAGGAGCAGATTCAGTGTAGCACATGCAAATATTAAAGGTGGCACTTGCGGATATAGTCGGTAGCATATGAACAGATTCAGGGTAGCACGTTCAAAGATTAAGGGTAGCATTTGCGGATATATTCTGTAACATAGGAGCAGATGTGGGGTAGCACATACGAATACTGTCAGTAGCATGGGAGCAGATTCAGTGTAGCACATGCTATTAAGAAGGGTAGCACTTGCGGTTGTAGTAGATAGAATAGGACCAGATTCAGGGTAGCACATGCAAAGCTTAAGGAATCATGAGAAGAGACTTATTTGTAAATTTCCTACAAGCCGCAATGTTTTATGATGCAATGTTTTGTGGTACAATGTTTTATGATGCAATGTTTTGTGGTACAATGTTTTATGATGCAATGTTTTGTGGTACAATGTTTTATGGTGCAATGTTTTGTGGGACAATGTTTTATGGTGCAATGTTTTGTAGTACAATGTTTTATCGTGCAATGTTTTGTAGTACAATGTTTTATGGTGCAATGTTTTGTGGTACAATGTTTTATGGTGCAATGTTTTGTAGTACAATGTTTTATGGTGCAATGTTTTGTAGTACAATGTTTTATGGTGCAATGTTTTTTGGTACAATGTTTTATGGTGCAATGTTTTGTGGGACAATGTTTTATGGTGCAATGTTTTGTGCTGCAACGTTTTGTGGTACAATGTTTTATTGTGCAATGTTTTGTGGTACAATGTTTTATGGTATTCGAAGAAAAAAATGACAAACAGATGACGGATAGTGAAAGGAAAGATCTAGATTCATAGCGATTATTTAATTCATTCATAGAATAATCAAAATTAAGTGTCATATATATGTATTGCTTTTAAACTTGTTAAATTTGACCACAATTCATCGTTGACCCCCTTACTTGCTTACATTTATATTATTATTATTCCAATATCCAATTTCCACTATAAAAAAAAAAAAGCATTGCAGAAGTTGAGAGACCCACGTCCATGAAGGGGCACATGTATGATTTTGACCAGGGGTGACCAACCCACAAGCCCCATGTGGCTCAGGATGGTTATCAATGCGACCCTAATTTACAAAAGTTATGAGATGGCGACCAGGGGTATTGATAACCAATATAATATCACAGAAGGAAATGCTTCTTTAGTGCCAGTAAAAGCAAAAAAATGAGATTTATAGGAAACGGAGTTAATAATCTATAGCAGGCCTGCAGATCATACGGCCCGCCGGCACCCACTTGACAGCCCGCGAATGAATAATAATAATAAAGCTTATTTGAAAATCATGCTTCATCCCCAAAGGCTCGAAGCACAATACAAAGTCATCCAGATTTTTTTTAAAAATGAAAAAATCTATATTTTACCACATTGTAATACAAAACGCAACATTACAAAAACTACATACGAGAATACCCATTCTAAGTCTTTCATCCCTTGCAACCATAAACAACACAGGTCACTTTACATCTAGGAGATAATATTTAGCTGGAAAAGATAGACACATTCTTTATTGTTATTATTTTCTTAATAGCTTTTCCCCCTGTCTTATTATATTTCGGCCCGCACAAGCTTATCATAAAATATGGCCCGCACAAGCCTGCTCTATAGCAATTTTCTCTATTCATCGTGAACATATCTGTTATAGCCACTGATTGTGAACATATCTGTTATAGCCACTGATTGTGAACATATCTGGTATAGCTACTGATAGTGAACATATCTGTTATAGTTTTTATTGTGAACATATCTGGTATAGCTACTAATAGTGAACATATCTGGTATAGCTACTAATAGTGAACATATCTGTTATAGTTTTTATTGTGAACATATCTGGTATAGCCACTAATAGTGAACATATCTGTTATAGTTTTTATTGTGAACATATCTGGTATAGCTACTAATAGTGAACATATCTGGTATAGCTACTAATTGTTCACTGGTGATGTCAAGTAAAAAAAGAAAGATCACTGCATAAGTACCCCAAGAAATGTTAAGCAGAAAATGTACAAAGATTTTATGGTGGTGCAGATTGTCATCAAGACCAAGGGATCAGACATTGCTAATTCCTGGAATTCCTTAAATATACGGATGCTGACTGAGGAACGGATGCTGACTGAGGAATGGATGCTGACCGAGGAAAACATTTACTTTTTGAAACTAAATGGATTTAATTGAAATAATTTGTTGAAAATTTGTTATCATTTGCAAAGTGAAATCAATTCGTTCATGGAATCAAAAACTTGACAATGAAAACTGGTTCACAGAATTGGCAATTTTAGTAGACTTGACCACTCAATTAAATGAGCTAACGATGAGTTCACAGTGAAACCAACTAATCAATACAATGCCTCAAACTAAACAGCACTGGAAATGAAACTTATGGCAATCTCAAATTAAGGCAAACAATTTAATGCATTTCAACACGTTAGCTAAACAGGGTTCTGTGAATAGCCAAAAATATGAAGCATTACTTTTCGATTTGATAAAAGAATTTAAGAATATGTTTTAATATTTCCAGAAAAATAACCATCTTTTGGTAATTTTGCGACTACATTTTAAAGCGACGTAAACATATAACCTGGCCATTTCCTAATGGAATGCATAGAGTTACAATCTGAAAATCAAATTTAAGAATTTTTGATCAAATCTCTTTACTGGAATTCTATATATATCTTCACCATCATACTTTATTCATGTAATCACTTTTTTGAAGCATCTATGAGCATATATTTCAAGGATAATGCACACAAAGAATAAAACTAGAGCCAAAATATCCGTAGAGCACCTTGAGAACTCACTGAGAGTCACAACTACTTCCATCGAACGAAATATCAAAGCATAGTGTCTCCACCTTGAGAACTCACTGAGAATCACAACTACTTCCATCGAACGAAATATCAAAGCATAGTGCCTCCACCTTGAGAACTCACTGAGAATCACAACTACTTCCATCGAACGAAATATCAAAGCATAGTGTCTCCACCTTGAGAACTCACTGAGAGTCACAACTACTTCCATCGAACCAAATATCAAAGCATAGTGACTCCACCTTGAGAACTCACTGAGAATCACAACTACTTCCATCGAACGAAATATCAAAGCATAGTGTCTCCACCTTGAGAACTCACTGAGAGTCACAACTACTTCCATCGAACGAAATATCAAAGCATAGTGTCTCCACCTTGAGAACTCACTGAGAATCACAACTACTTCCATCGAACAAAATATCAAAGCATAGTGTCTCCACCTTGAGAACTCACTGAGAATCACAACTACTTCGATCCAACCAAATATCAAAGCATAGTGTCTCCACCTTGAGAACTCACTGAGAGTCACAACTACTTCGATCCAACCAAATATCAAAGCATTAGTGTCTCCACCTTGAGAACTCACTGAGAGTCACAACTACTTCGATCCAACCAAATATCAAAGCATTAGTGTCTCATACTTGAGAACTCACTGAAAATCACAACTACTTCCATCGAGCCAAATATCAAAACATTTGTGTCTCAACCTCAATTGAAATCCTGCCTTTAAAAAATAAATACTACTTATTTTTGTTTAGTCAAATGAACTATCATTTTTAATTTTTCCAGGAAAAAAAAATGGTTAAAATAATAATGTACACATCATAAAAACTGGTTCTGGGTGTCAGTGACTGCAAGACTAACAGGAAACAATAGAAATAAAAAATTGCTAGGAACTTATAAGGATTTTTAAAAATATATTTTAACTTACCTTACTGTCCATTTTTAGTTTCAAGACCAACACCAAGGAACATCAAGCGTATGAAACAGCTATTTTATTTCCAGTCTTGTGTACATAATGCTGCAGACCGATTTACCTCTCTTAAAGCATAAAATACAAGACGTACTTAAGACTTGAGTACATGAAGAAATGAAATCACATCATTGAATTTTGGTATTTCTTTGAGTGACCAGGTAACAAAAGCAGGAAACTATGGAAACTTTCATTAGCTATCCTTTCATAGGCTGCTACATCCTCTGACAATAGAAGACTTAATGCAGGCATGCTTTTGACAATCATGGCCTTATCATGAATCTGTGAATAGAGGAAATATAAGTTGACTATAAATTTAGATAAACAAATATTACAGGATTAGGATACACCTGTGGTTTCCCCACCGATGGTGTGAGGACCGGGACAGGTTTTCAGGTCAATGAAAAAGTTATTTCAGCTGAAGACACTACTGTCTATAATAATTTGAGGGGAGAAACTATTCAGACTAACAGTGTAAGATACACAAAAAATGGAAACCAAATAGATGTAGCTATTATGCTTATCAACTATTCTAGCAGAGAAGCAGATACACATTGGTCAGAAACCTATTGATTGTATTGATTAGTTTTAACACATGCCCTTCTTTTATTCACAGTTTTACTTCCAAGTTTTTTGTTAATTAAATTACCTTAGAGTCACAGAATGTTCATTTTATAAAATAAGACTTGAAACACACACAAAAATACTATTTAGACTTACATGAATAACTTTTGAATTTTTTTTTGTAGTAGGTGGTCCCCAAAAACGTTAGCATATTATTATCACCAGTTGGCACTGGTAAAAAGGTTAAAAAAAATAGAGGACTAACACAAACTAATGCAAGATACATGATATTGGTATAAATTAACAGATCAGAAGGCAATGTTTGCTCCTTCCTCAGTAATTGACCACACCTCATTGCAGTGAACATGACCAAAACTAGGTCAAACCATTCGCCAATCATGACAATTATTTATTCATTGATAACTAAAAAGTGCTTGAAACAAAACACTTATTTTAATTGTTAAAAAACACCATTTTGAATAAAAATATAGTCACCATAAAAAAACAACAACAACAAATCTTACAGCAAATTGTTCAGAGCTTTCCTGCTCAATGAAGTGTGAATGTGTCAGCATAAACATTGGGTGAACTTTTGCTAGTGTTAGGTATTGATTGACTGGAGAACTTAATGCTGGTTGCCTGGGAACCAACCAGAGCAGGAAGAGGAGGAGGAGAAAAATCAATAGGGAGTGTTTCATCATAATGAGGCTACAGTAGGCAGCATTGTAATTACTACTACAAGACTACACTACCTTGCAGTGACAGCCTTTTTCATATGTGCTGGCTACAATTTAAAATATCCTAAGAGTGGCCCTTGTCACCTATCTGGCAAAAATGGTATACAAATTTACTACACAGTAAATTGAATGTTATTTGGGATTTAAAAATAGAAAAGATTACATTTATTTCTTTTTTAAATGAAACATAATGACAATTTTAAAAAGTGTTAAGGCTATAAGTTCTAATGTTAAATCAGCCTCCTACAATCCCATTAATTTACTTCAAGCCTAAATATATAAAAAATAAAACTAAGGTTTCCCTTAAAAAAAAGATTTGAAGAACTTAAGAAATTTATGAATTTTCTAATCCCCCTAAATCAATAACACTTGAACAACTTATTCTACCTTTAATTCTCTCTCCACTTCATCCTAGCTACAATAATATTGCCGCTGACATCTCCCTCTTACCTGCTATTACTACTGAAACCTTCTCCTCAACACAAAAGCTTTTCCCTTAAAACCACCTAACCTTGCATTACCTGTTGTTTCTTCTTCTGGCTGCATTTTTTTTTCTTGGGGGGGGGGCGTGGGGGGGGTGGGGGGGGGGGGCGCAAGGGCAGAATGTTTGGCTTGCTGCACTCTTGTTATTTATTGTGAAAAGAGGGCGGCAAAAATCATAGCACCAACCCTAGCTGTGATACTGTCATTTACTCTTCTTTCCCTGATTGATCCCGCTACACCCCCACCTATGACTCTACCAATTATTCTCCCCAGCTCTGGACACCATCTTATCCCATCCATACTCCTCCCTTAACAGAATTCTTTTTTTTTTAAATTGCTAAATAAGATGAACCTCAGTGACCAGAAATTACAAGAGAGAAAGCATTAAACAACTAAGTAAGTGACTACCAATAAGTAAGTAATTATCTGCATATTTCATAATTAAAATAATAAGGTGCTGTTTTAAAAAAAGAGATTTCTATAAAAAAAAATATTTGTAATTAATGATGAAGTAGGTAACATGAAGTATTAAGTTTTTTTATGATTGGTTCATTCTTACTTTCACATTTCATTTTTTTAATTTTAAATAAAAGACATTTTAAAATGTTCTTAGCCAAATGTCAATCAATGTGAGGATCGTAATATTTCATGACTATACCGATTATAGAGTTTGATAATTCTTACTTTGTCAAAAACTATACTTTTTAATAAAATGACAGAAGACCTAGCCCCTTTTCTCAGTAGCCAGTAAATTGAGTGTAAACGACTTAAAGCCCCATCCCCAACATGATGATTAGTACCATTATATAAATTTTTATAATCATGTTTATTATTAATTATCATGCAACATAGTATTTACCTATATTTTTTATATTTAGTCTTATAGACTAAAGCCCAGGGGTTCTTTACCTTTTGTAGCAATTCAAAACCCTGTTGATTTAAAAACATTTCCCCACACCCACCCACCCTCTCTGATAAAATTTATTATAAAATAAATATAATAATATATATGACAATAATTCAGGTATTGATTTTTGTAGTTTTACAAAAGTTATGAGATGGCATTTCCTTCTTTAATCAACTTGACTTGATAGAAAGAAATTTACAAAATTTGCTGAAAAATAATGCCTGCTGCTAATAAATAGGCAAACAATTCCTGATTTTTTTGGTCTTTCCTTTCCCCCTCTGTACAACAAAAAAATAGAATTCCAATTAGTCGTCACCCCCCCCCCCCCCCCAACTGACGCATCGCGTCATTTCAAAGATCAAACAAACAAATTTCTTCGATCAGTCCAAACAAAAGCTAAATCACAATGAATCAGAACAGACCGCCCCCAAGCTACATCAATCACACACTATTTTACGCTCCTGAACTATATTACTATTCTAATGTCCCACGTACCTTTTACGTTGCAGTGGTCTATTTCCCTAAAACGAAAGTAAATCTTATGCATCAAACGCACTTGCTGTATTTTTAAGAATCTCATTTAGTCCTTTAGTTTAATTTTTCTGGAATTTATTTTGGATACAACATAATTTCATACATATATATGTATTGAGTAGAGAATTATATTGATTGATTATTGTAGTTTTATAATAGTCTATACTATATAAATGATATAGTCCTGGCCTAGATCCTAGATGGTGAAAATATATAATACTTCATAAGGACCGGTGTTCAAACTGTTAGTAGTGTAAAGCAAATAAATACTGTAGTTAAACAAGATGTTTAGGCTTAAAAAAAAGAAAAAGGATAATTAAAACCGTTAAAGTTAAATCATTAAATGCTGTCACTTTCTTGTCTTCAGCAGACAATACAAAACATGAAATTGAAAAACAAATTATTTGAAAATCCAATTGTAATTGTAATTGTAGTGTTCCAATGACTTTACAATAATTTCTTAATATTTAATTTATGATACTTAGGACTAGCTTAACGGATGTTTTGGCTTCGGTCACCTTGGATATTTAGGCCTACTTCTTACACTCAACATCTACTAATAGTATAATTTAATACTACTATACTATGATGATCGATTTGACAATACTCAGGTCAATACTACTATATTTTTTAAAACTTTAAACTTTCATTTGGAATTATTCATTGCAAACAGATAACCCTAATTATGCCTAATAGCCTAATGCAATATACTTACTGACTTTTATACAAAAATTAGGCATAGTAATGTTATAATTATTCAACATTATTAGGCGAATGTCTGTGGAAAAAATATTGAGCCATAATTGAGGTCAACGATACAACAAAAATGACAACACTTACGACTACATTTCGATTTACACAGTGCAGGCACAGCGGAAGACAGAGGCAAAGAGGTAAACAACACACACTATTAGTATCTGTGAACCATAATAGCGATATACACATTTAAAACTGAGCAATTTATTTGTCACACATTTCAAAACACTTACTTTAGCAAAAGGCTTTTGATGCTGAAATCAAAAACATTCTGTCTTTTATTCCAGGTCGCTAAAACCTCGCCATGCCCAGGCAGAGGTCCTTTTTTCGGCCGTCTCCGCCTGACTTCGTAACTGAACGAGACGAAGGAGTTGAAGGTCACGTGCTTCACTGATCGTTATTCTTAAAAAAAAAAAAAAAAATCTTATAACAGTTCGCGATTATCGTCACGTTTCATCTTTTAAGAGTTGAAATGGACATGAATTTGAAACTATTACAACTATTTTAACCGAGGATAGGCCTAAATATACTTCATTATACACACAGCATGGTAGTTAAGCATGCCGCCTTTTTTACATAACTTTTAGTAGTTACAAAACTGATATTACGCCTTCATTTAGAATTGAATATATTAATATATTATTGAAAGCATATCTATAAATACATCATAGCTATTTTAAGGCCCGGGCTCGTGCGAAAATGGCAGACAGAGGAGGAACTGGCGGCAGGCGCCAACACCAGAGGGTGCCAAAGTCGTCTTTAGACACGACATTTGTAGTGAATTAGATTATATGATAAAATGCAATATATGTACTTCAAAAAGACACGGGGCGGCATAAACGTTTTTTTACTGGTCAGCCCTGGGCGGCACTTTTTTCAATAAATTGGTTGGCGCCATTTTAAGTATTCTCCCCTGGCGCGTTTTTCCTCGACAAGATCCCGTTAAATATAGGCCTACATTTAGAACAGCCCACTTTGCATTTTGAAGGAAAATAGGGCAATAATTGAAATAGGGAAAGCAAACAGTGTTGTCTAAAGATTTTTTTGTGTGGAAAAATTCATAAATAATTAGACTATAGTTGGAGGGGTTAAATTTAGACTCGAATTTACTAAAGTAATAGAATGAAACATATAGGCCTACATTACAAACGCACAAATTAGATATTAGGTGGCTGAAAATCCCTTCTTATATTAAAAAAATATTTATTTTTTTTTAAATGCGTGAATTTACGAAAAAGACTCGTGCTACAATAACGAGTGCAACACAAATTATCCCATGTCAACATGTTTATTCTACCGATATCAATATCGAGTAGGCCTATAATTTTTTCTTTGTTTCGTTTCCATGTAATTTAAATGATGACGAATCAAACATTAATTATTAAATCTTATTCTAAGAAAAATTGTGAGCTTTAAATTTGCTGGATATAATTGTTCCCGATTTGTGATGATTTGTCATACCATTTCTTCTCAATTTTATTTCAATTCGGCTTCTCGGTCTCACATCAGTAATTTATTATTCAATGATTTATTTCAATGACCCCGAAAAGGAGACCACTCTCAAAATTTCAGTATCACATCTTTTATTATTTATTTTTTCCCTTGAAAGAATTTAGCTCATTACCATTTCCGACAACAATAAAATACATCGAAGTGTTTGTTTTTTTTGTTTGTTTTTTTTTGTTGTTGTTGTTGTTTTAAATAATTTATATCAATATTTCTGTTATTAGAAATTTAAGAAGTTTTGTGTTCAGATTCCATGACTTACAAACTATTGCGCACATCACATTTACATAGAGATCTCCAAATAAGCATTCGCGTCGTACAAGGGAAAAAAAAATATTTTCCTAATCCAACCAAGTTACTCCCCGGACCGGAGCTAAGGGGTGATGAACGGGGTGACGCCCCCAAGCGCCATGATTGTGGGGGTGAGGGGGAACCCGAGCGTAGCCCGTATAATTTTATATATTATTAATATAGCCAGGCCGTGCCTTCTCGTGGTTCGTAAATTCAAGTCAACACAATTTGAGGAGGTACGAGATCGTCAAGTGACCAGTGTGTCCTTTCCCGCAGTATCCCCTTAAGTTCAAATCTCATAAAGACCGTGAAGTTAATACTGAATCTGCTTGTCTGTCAAACTACGAGCTGGGGATACTTCCTGCTTGCCACGGTCACGTGGCATGACGTCTTGCTTGCTCTCAACACCGTCATCATGATCTTGCAGATCTGGGCTTTGCAACTTGATGGAGACATTAAACATGTCCGAGGTCTTAACCGTTTCGTCACCAAATACAGAGATAAAGGATTCGCATCAGAAGTGACTACTATAAAGGAAATAGAATCAGACACGAACAGCTAGTCGGTGATTTAGAATGCCATAACAGACGAAGAGCAGGGCAGTTGGATTATGAGTCTAGAGACCTGATATAGCATACGCCTGAAAAACAGTGCAGTTCGATTATGAGTCTAGAGACCAGATATAATAGAGACCAGATATAACAAACGCCTGAAAAACAGGGCAGTTTATATATTATCTATTCTCACATGTCGATATAGGCTGTTCCCTCGGGTTGATATAGGCTATTCCCACATGTGGATATAGGCCACTCCCACATGTTGATGTAGGCAATTCCCACATGTTGATGTAGGCTATTCCCACATGTTGATATATTATGCTATTCACACATTTTTTAACTGATCAACAAGCCACCATTTTCAAACGTTTCTTGCTGTTGTAGCCATAAAGTAGAAGACATTCTGCGGGCCGGCGGGCCGGGTCGGGTCAAGGTACACAAACCACGTTTTCTGGATATTAAAAGCTGCTCAAATCTGGAATCATCCACAGTTTTCCACTCCAGTGAAAGTGGTCCAATCCCTTCACAACACCATTATGAGAAACATCTCAATCTTCCAACCCTAGTTGAAGTTGGCTCAACCCCATCTCATAGGCCGGGCCCTAAAATGTATCTCATGGGCCTGGCATTGAAATCTGACCTCATAGGCCTGGTGATAGACCCCGATTTCATAGGCCTGGTGATAAACCAAAATTTCATAGGCCTGGTGATAAACCAAAATTTCATAGGCCTGTTTGGTCAAGCCAACTTTCTCACACTACTCTCTACATAGAGAAGGTTCAGACGGAAATCAAGGAAGAAATGCCGTTTCACATTAATATAGTTATAAAATAACAAAGAGATATCTTTACAGTTATGTTTTATTGCTGTGAAAAACATACTAATGTATATAAACTGCCCGTGGGATATGTGTCATAACTCGTATTATATTATTTTGTACGCGTGAAATAAACAAAACCAAAAAATTGTTTTGTCTTTAAAATATTTCACCTTTTGATGATGTATGAGAAAATTTGGCATTAATCGTAAAATGTGATAACATGAGAAATATTTAGATGAGTTTTTTGTTATTTTTTTTAAGCGTAGAGAAGAGAAGAATCGGAATTCTGTCTGATTTAAAATTAAAAAAGTAAAAAAGTAAAAAATAATAATTTGATCCTTGTCAATTTTTTTTAATTTATAGTTTTTAAAAACCAACTGTAATGAATATACCACACGACAGACTCCCAGTCACACTGTGGTCTGATTCTTAACCGATACCGGTACACCATTTCATCCAAACAATATAATATATCACGCACTATCTATCTTTAATATCAAACCAACTTTTCCCTTTGATAAATACAGAGTTCCTTTAAATAAAATAAAAAGTGAATCCTGTTGAAAATAAGAAGAACATATAAGATAAAAGAAATATTGAATGGCCTTGACACACTTCTAGAATACATTGGATAATGAGAACAGTAACTTTCATTTTCATCAAAAAAAAAAAATTAATTAATTAGAGCTAATAATAATAAAAACATGGTTGCAAAGTCTTTTTTCCTGTTCCACCCACTTCCATTCCGTTCTTCGAAAGTTTGTTTTTGCCAGGGACTTGCACCCACTCTTATTCTTTTCTCTCACTTTTACAATTTTTAGGTTAGGATACATGTATACGTACGTTTTATGTAAATTTAATTCATGCTTATATATTTTTTGTCTTAGTTTTTGTCTGCTTGATTGTTTTGTGTACTGATGAAGGCATGTGCAGAAAAGTCGACATATGGAGACATTCACAGCTTTTTTAATATTAAAGTTGAACCTAAATTGTTTCAGTTACACAAATTGTTTGTGTCTCATTAATGAAACAATAAATTTAAAAAAAAACAAAAGACAAAAAAAAAAACAAAAAAAACCCCACATATTGCCGTTATCTTCTACTGACCTCGCCAGTTCAGTTGCTGGGCACTTGGTACATTGTAGAAACACTATTGCTTTAATACCACCACCTCCCCCCCCCCCCCCCCCC